>CAJVQA010001020.1:0-28158 GCA_910591915.1 Cetraspora pellucida | reverse complement strand
GAGTTTTAAAATAGTGAAGAGATTTAGCAGTATTGCATTCAGATGGATTAAATGCAAATGGCATCACTTTAAGTTGTATAGGTTGCACTTCTCTAATCATTATATCATAATGATCATTATACTTGTTATAGAAATAGTCAAAATCAAAATAATCTGGATCTTGGGAAGTCAAAATAGGCATTCTATTTGATAGAGAAAGAAAAATGCTACAGGTATACTTAAGGATGAAAGTTATTATTATTTAGTAAAATTTTTTGTTATTAGTTATTGAAAATTTTAATATATAAGATTTATAACAATGAGGGTTGACTTGACAGAGGTATGATGAGCATGACGGACATTTGATTTGATTGGTCAAAAAAATATAAACAAGTAAACAATATGCATATTGTAGATCATTATACAAATTTGGATATTTAATATAATTAAATAGTATAATAAGCTTATATAAAATATAAATATAAATATTATATATTTTTGAATATTAAACAAAAGTTTATTTAAAGATTAAAATTATAATTTATTAATAAAATTTTGCAAAATGCAGAATTTTCTATATTTTTATTAATAAAAATATAAAAAATCTTGCATATTGCAAAGTTTACTAATAAATTATAATTTTAGATTTTAAGTAAACTTAAAAATACATTATTTTAATATATAAAATTTTTTTTAATTTTTTAAATAAAGATAAATAAAATTAGTAAATTTATATTAAAAATATAATTTTATTTATTATTTATTTTACAAATTAAAAGAATTAAAAGAATATATATTAAAATAATATATTTTTAATATTAAACATATTTATTTAAAACTTAAAATTATAATTATTTAGTAAACATTTACAAAATTTTAGTAATTAATTAAAATTTTTTAAATTAATTAATTAATATTATTTTATATAAAAGATATTTTTATAATAAATAAATATTATATAATATTTGTTACAGTTTTGAATTAATTTATTTAATTTAATAAAAATAATTTTTTAAATTTTATTTATATTTATAAAATAAATATTAAATAATAAAAATTTATATAATAAAAATAAATAAACAAATAAATATTATATTTATAATAATATAAATTACCAATTTAAAACATTAACCAATTTATCTGTAAATTCTTGTTCTACTTTATTTTTTTTACTTAATACTAAATTTAAATTTTTAATTTCATCATTATTATTATTATTGTTATTATTATTATTGTTATTTTCATTTTCATTATCTTCATCATCTATATCTATATCATCATTAGTTAATATATTAGCTCCTTTTTCTAATCTATTTATAAAAGATTTTACATTATTTTTAATTCCAGTTTCATAATAATCATAACTATATTTACATTTTCCTTCCATAGCATTATAACATATTATATGATATCCATGTCCACAAATAAAAACTTCTGCTTTATAATGATTTTTTAAAGAAGTATCACATAAATCACAATTAATTAAAGAAGGAATTTTTTTAATAGAATATCCACAAGGAAGTTGTTTTGTTGATACAGTAACTTCAAGTGCTGGTAAATAATAATGAAAAGATTTAAAATTTGTATTTTGATATCCTAATCCTTTATATAAATATATTTTTTTAAAATAATTTAATAAAAAAATAGATGTTTTTTGAATTAAATATTCCAAACTTGATTGTATATAAGAATATTTTTTAAAATTTTGAAAAGTTTGTTTAAATTGATCATGACAATGTGAATCTAATATAATATATATAATATAATATTTAGTTTTATTAAAAAATTATAATTATTAAAATATTAAAATATTTATTTCTTACCAATAACAAATGCTTCTCTAATTATTTCATCTGTAGTAGAATATTTTGTTGTATAAGCTCTAATTCTACTATGCATATTTTCTACATAATAATCATTAAAATGAACTAAAAAATTTTTAATTGTTTCTTTAAAAGGATGATTGTTATCTGTCCAATAAAAAATATCTGAAAGAAAAGCTAAAGGAGCCTTATTATAATTTTTTCTAGACTATTTTAATGCAAATATTCAAATTCTAAAAATTGTTTTTATATATTCCATATATGATCCAGATCTAAATAAAATAGCATAAATATCTAAAGTAGCAGGAATTATATTATTTAACAAATCAATAGCCATTCTATATCAGTATCTTTATAATATAAACCAAATTTTTCTAAAATAATATTTTTAATTTTTTGTCATGCTTTATGTGCTAATTCTAATAAAAGATTAATTCGCCAAGGTTTAGGTTTTTTAGCTAATTTTTTTTTATCACCAAATACAAAATGAAATAATTGTTGAAAAAATCCATAATTAATTATTAATGTTGTTTCTTTACTATTTAATGCAACATGAAGTGGACCCATAATTGGATGAAAATTTTTATAAATTTGTGGAATATTTGATGTTGATTGTTAAATTTTTAAATAAGTAATAATTTTTCTAATAAATAATTGTCCTGGCCAATCTGTAATTATTGGAATTATATTTTGATTTAAATAATTATTAAGTGAAGAAATATTAATAATCATTTTAAGAGCATTAGCATAATTATCAAATGAATGTAATTCTAATTCTTTAAAATCTATAAGCTGCAAATCTTGCATTGATCTTTCTTCTTTGCATTCTATAATAGCATCTTCATATAAATGAATTGTTAAATTATCTATACTTTCTAATTTATCTAATTCAAAAAATGAATATGATATCCATTGAGATTTTGAATAATTATAACTTATATCAAAAAGAGTACTATATGTTTGTTTTAAATATTTGCAAAGATTATTAGCATCAATATTAATTGGATTAAATAAAGAAATATTATTATAATTAGCTAAAATAGGTGTTGATAAATTAACTTTTTTAGCTGTACATGTTGCAAAATGTTTAGTTGAAGATAAAAAAGTATCATTTGGTCTACATATTTCATAAATTGAATGATAATCATCAAGATTAAATGTATATAAATAATTAATCTATATAATTTAAAATAAATTATATATTATAAAAATACATATTATAAAATTATTGTAATTAAATAAAAATAACTTACATTTTTATCAAAATATTTACTAATTTTTTCAAAATGATCTTTAACAATTTGTTGTTTATATCTTAATACAGTTTTAGATGAAACTGTAAGTCCTGTATTTGATAAAATATCTATACCTTTATATGAGGTTCCTGTAGAAGCTAAATGAAGTTCAATATCTAATTTATAACTATTTGCAAATTTATTTCTTAAACTAGCAAAAAGATAACAAAATGAAACAATAGATTTTTTTGCTTCTTCTTGATTATAAAAGCTTCTTCTTTTTGGTATAAGACCTTCAACTAATTCATCAAAAAATTCAATTAATTTAGGTTCATTTTGTTCTAATATTTGTTTAAATTTAATAGGATCATATTCTGGATTATTTTTAAATTTTTATTGTTGATTATAAATTACTAATATAAGAAGTTATAATTTAGTTACAAAATTAATTTCTATAAAATTTAAATATAATAAATTTTTGTTAATTATAAATAATTTAAAATATATATTATATTATTTTTTAAAATACCATTAGATTCATTATTTTCATTAATTATTTCAAAATTTTCATTTATAATTTCAGATTCTTCAATAATTTTTTCAAATATTTCATCTTTTTGATTCTCTTGCAAATATTCAATATTTGAAACTAAATTTAAAAAATCTTGTTTAGGAATACATATTTTATCATCTAAAATTTCTAAATGAATATTATCCCATTTTAATTTAGAAGATTTTTCTGTTTTTTGTAAATTTTGAAAAGTTTCATTAATTTTAAAATAATTAGGATTATTTCTATTTGGTTCTACAATAAGAAGATAATGATGATTATATAATTGATATTGATTTGGTATAAGATGAGAATTTTCTAATATAGTTGAAGTTCCACTTTTTTGAGCTTTTTTTGCAGCAAGTTCAGTAAAATTACGAAAATTTGAAGTTTCATATTGACAATTTTTAATTGCACATGAACCAAAATTTTTTTTTGATGGTGGCATTGTTATAAAAGTTAAATTTAAAAATTTTTAAAATTACAAAATTATAATTAAAACAACTGGAAAATAGGTTATATTTATAATTTTTATTGTAATACAAAATATAAAAAATGTTACAATTAAAACTATATAAATAAAGTTTAGAGTTCAAATTTAGATAAATCCGTCATCCATTTATCTATATCTGAATTTATCCGAATTCAGATAATCATCTAAATATCAATAATAAAACAGGTTTCTAAATAAATTTAGATATGGATATCCAATAGATAAATAGATAACGGATAACAAATAACAGATAGAAACTCTACTATTATTATATAAATTATTATTATACAAGATATATAATTTTAATTAATTTATTAGTGATGGTTAAAATACTTAATTAAAAAAAATATAGAATTATATACATTTATCTGCAGATATATATACTCAAATTATGTATTATATATTGCATAAATAATAAACCATATATATTATATTTATTATAATAAATATTTATTTATTATATTATATAAAGTACATATTTGCTAATTTTTAAATACATACTGTATATAATTTTAATTCATCTTTAATAAAACTCAAATTTGCTTTAATTCTAACACTTAAGCCCAACCCTATTCCTAACTCTAAACCAAATTCCATCCCTAACCCAAAACCTAACTCTAAATTTATCAAATCTATTTATTTTGTCAATGATTACATTATTACTTCGTAGACAACCACTTTGTAAACAACCATCTCGAAAACAACTGCTTTGTAGACAGCCACTCATAGACAACAACATTGTAGATTATTACATTATAAACAATCACATGTCATAGGCAATTACTTTTTGTAGTCCACAGCGCCAGACTAAACTATGTTAATCATGGATCAAAATATTAGTGCAGTTAATATAGCTAACGATTAAAAGAAATTTAAGCTAATTAAATTCATACCTTATTTCACAGATAATTAGTTCATAAACAGGTTTATTTTATAGGCATTCAATTCACAAACAATAAACTATGAAATAAACTTGTCTGCGAATTGATTGTCCATAAAATAAATTTGTATATAAACTAGTTGTCTGTGAATAAAAAGTAATTCTCAGTAAAATGATATGGATCATTTTCCTTATTCCGATCCAATATAACACACAATGTTATTTTTGCAGACTGCATTGATAATGTATTTTCATCTCCTAATATAAGATTATTAAGGCACAACGAGATCTTATAGGCAGAAGTTTGTCTGATTGGCTAATAAATTCAATTTAATTTTACATTATTTATACAGTTATAGAATACTTTTTAAATAAATGAAAACCAATCATAATAAAAAAAAAAAATAACATATAGAAAGTTTCATTAGAACTGTAGAACTTATTACTAAGATAATCTTTTTAAACAGGCGAGAATTAGATCTTATTTTTGACTATAGAGTCCTACAGCTCTAATGAAACCTCCTATATAATTTTTTTTTATTTTATTATGGTTGGTTTTTGGTTTTTTAAAAAGTTTTCTAAACTGTATAAATAATGTAAAATTAAATTGAACTTATTAGCAAATCAGACGAACTTCTGCCTATGAAATAAAATCAGTATGGTGTTCTTTCAAAGCGATTTGCTAATACTTATCTTCATTTTGACCCAATTTGTTACTATTAAGCTGCGAATAATGTTAGCATGGTGTTGCAAATTGCATCAACTAATGCCTTTCCTTTTTCTAATCCAAGATTATCAATAAAAGATCCAAAAAGGTTAGCGTGATGTTCTTGCAAAGTGCATTTGCTAAACAATGATGCCAAAAATAATAACATCTAAAACAGAAATTACACTTACAAAAATTCCAGTAACTCGATGACATGAAACCACCCCAATCGACAAAATCTACACTACAAGAAAGCCTAACAACAACACAGAACTGCTATAAGTGATAAATACCTAAACAATGATGCCAAAAACACTGACACCTAGATCAACATTATACTTACAAAGGCTCAGTAATATTATTACCCCAAGCGATCCATAAGTAGTGCTCCGATCGGGTTGACCCAAATGACCCGAAACCAACCCGGTTATAATGAATTTACTAGATAGGTTATGATTTATCTAATAAATTTATTATAACCAGGTTTGTTTCGGGTCATTCAGGCAAACCCGATCAGAACACTATCTGTAAGGCACCTAAATAACATCGAAAATAATATTTGAAGTGACAAGCTTGCACTGACAGCAATCCAGAATTGCTTCAACAACAGCAACTCCAGCAACGACAGTGACTCCGAAAGACAATTGCTAAAGTAAAAAAAAATTTAAAATATTAGTAATATTTGCGTTAGAAAAAATAATTATTATTGATAATCATGCGGAACATAGATTATTTTAACTCCAATTCATAGTTACGCTATGAAAGCCTAGCTAATGCTAATAAATGTCCATACCAGACGTATTGGGCACTAGTGCCTCATATTATGCCTGAACAAAAATGCTCAGTATATTATAGACACAGGCAGACACTATAAAAAGCAAAAATGTTTATATAACTTCTTTGTTATATGTATATATACGTATTACTTATCTAAATTTGCTCTTATAAGTAAAGTTTTTAAAGATACTGATCTATACTGATCTTTTTTTACAGAAGATAGACGAAAAGTTAAAGAACACTATAATATGTATTAAAAAAAAAATTTATTATGTAAAACTACAGGTTGCCAATTGACAATGTAGTTTTTATAATAAGAGTTACTTTAAAAATTTTTTTTTATGTTGTGTAATTCAGTGATCTTCAAGCCAATCAAATTGAATGTCCATCATGCTTTGCACAGATGCCCCATGACCTGCCAGTCATGCTGGTGTGACCACCATTACAGGTATCCTAACCCAACCGTTAGTAACAGTTGCCATAATACAAATATTACATAAGTGATTATTCAAATTTTCACTGTCGATGGGATTTGAACACCTAACCTACCACTTGAGTGGTTGACAACCTGACCACTTCACTAGGTCGCCACACCTCTTTTTCTAGTTTTCTTCTTTTGCTTGATTATATAGGTATATTGTTCTTGATTGCCTTTTTCTTTTTATTTCAGCTTTGCTATTTTTTGTTATCATATGTTTAATTTATATTTCTGTTTTTGCTATCTTATGATTACTTTTAGTGCATTTTTGATTTTTGCCTTCTGTATATTTGAGACAAACTCTTCTGATACCCATATATAGTCAATTCTTGTTGCTGCTTTCCTATTTGATCATGTAAACTCTTGGTTTGTTAAGTGCATATCTTTGTAAGTATTACTAAAGTTCTGTTTTTTTATCCAATTGAAGATCAGCAGTCTTTTGAAGTTTGCTGCTTGTAGATGTTGTCTGTTTAAGATGTTATTTGCTATGTAATTAAAATTACTCAGAATAACTATTTATGTTTGTTTTTTCTTTTTGGTAACTATTTTTACTATTTTTTGTTAAATGCTTTTCCTTATTGCCTTGTTACCTGATAGTATATAAACTTTTATAACTACTAACTCCAATTGCTTGAAGTATAGTATAAACTCTATTATATATTCATTTATCTTTTTGGCTGCACCTATATGCTTTTCTTATTACTTGTTAACTATAATGCCTATACCAAATTTCTTCTTTTTGTTTTTTGCTGCACTTGACCAAATTCTTGCATATTTTTTATTTGTAGTCTGTGTTAAGAACTTTTCTTCTTTTTTTGTAAGATTCATTTCTGTAATTCCTAGTATTATGATTTCTTCTTCTTTTGCCTAGCCTAGTAGACTATCAAGTTTCTATTTTTTGGTTTTGAGTTCATTAATATTATAATATGCTATTTTAATTTTTTTTTTTCCTTCTTTTTATTTTTCTTTTAGTTTATTCTATTTTACTTTTGTACATATTTCTTTTCTTTTTCCTTTCCTGCTTTTTTCTCTTTCTAGACAAGAAGATATCATTTTTTTTTCAAATATTTCTCTTTCTTTTTGCAAGAATTTTTTTTAAGCTCCTTGTTTATTTCTATTAGTTCAACTATAGCAACTTCAGAAGTGATTGGCAGGACTCTCTTCTATCATCTTCTTTGCCTCTTTTAGTTTTTCTAATCTTTTTCAAATTTGATCTAACATTTTTTCTACATATGTGTTTTCCTTCTGCTTATATCTTGTTTGGTCTTTTGACTTCTGGTTATAAGTACCTCTTCTTTCTTCTGTTTTCTAATTCATAGTTTTAATGTTTTTTCTTCTTTCTGCCTTGTTTAAGTATATTTTATTTTTCTGTTTTCTTTTTCTGCTTTTGCTATTTCTTATATCTGACATTTGGCTAAATCTATTCTAACTTTTTTCTCTTTTTTTTACTATGCTTTTTCTTCTTTTTATTTCTTTTTTTCCTTTATTTATTCAATATAGTCTAAAGTTATTAAACATAATTGGTTTTGACTAAGCTATTTTTATGTTTTCCTTAATTACAAACATAACTATAGCTGTTCTTTTCTGATTTCTATTTCTGTTTGGTAGTATGTGAACTGACTTTACTTCTTTATTTCTTAGACATCGAAGAAGTAAAACTTCTGAGGCATTTCTAGGTAGTTCTGTTAACTTTGCTATATATTTTTTCTAACTTTCTTTTGTCTTGTGGTTTTTTTTTCCTATTGTTACTTATACCAATTTATTATTATTAACTGGTATAGCCTATGAATATCTCTCATATTTGTTCTTTTTACCTTTATAACTACAAAAGCTTTGTATTTAGATCTTTTGATCTCTACTATATGTACTTTCTTAAATTTTCTATAGATATATTCTAGTTCTTTTTTGTATATATCTGTTAATAGATCTCATATTGTTAAGTAGTTTTTATTTCTATACTTCTCATCTATTTTATATTAATTTTTGCTTAATTTTTTTTCACATTTTAGTAGATTGCTTCTTTTTTGCTAATCTTTCTTGTCTGTTCTTTTATATTTTTCTTTTTTCATTTCTTTCTTTTCTTCTGATATTATTTTGTACTAATCACTTTCTTTTCTGCTGATTCTTTGTATTATATCATTTCTGTTATATTTACAATTAAAGTTTATTTCTATCTATAGGTTTCCTTTCTTAAAGACTTCTTAAATGTCTTTGATATAAGAGTTGTTTCTTAGTGACCATTTGATAAATTGTATCTATTTTTTTTTTGTCTTTCCTAACACATTGTGTACTGATATATTGGTGATTAAGTTGTTGTTTCAGTTACAGCTTCTTTTACTAGGTGCCCAGATGCTTTTCTCTAGAGGTGCTTTAACTATATCAATTTCTCTTTCTAGTTATAGTTTTTTTGTTATTTGTTTTTCTGTTATTTCTATCCTTAGACTAAGTTCTAAATCTCTTCTATATATCTTAGTATTTTTCTGTTTATGCTTTTCTTGTTCTTTTACATCTTTTTTGTTAGTAAATATGCTTCTTTCTTCTTGTTTAGTACTTGCTTAACTTACCTTTATACTTATTGTTTTCTGCAAGCTTTCTATGTTATTTTGTATATCTTTTCTATTTGTTTTTTCATTCCTGATCTTTTGTGTTGTCTCATATGCTTTTTCTTGATTTCTGTTTGCTATTGCAACTTGCTGTTGTACTTTTTTTCCTTTACTTTGTATTTGTTTTGCTGTGAACTCTTCTATTAACTCATTTTTATTTTGTTTGGTTATTTTAATTTTTTTTTCTAGCAGTTCTTTTTCTGTTTGTATAACTATTTCTCTTGTAATATAAAGTAGAGCAACCTCTGTTAGGTTTTGTTCTGTCAACATAGCAATGATCTTATCCTCTCTATATAGTGTTGTATAATTTTGCTAGCTTGATTAAAGAATACTTTGTTATGTATACTATTTACTGCCAAGTATACTCTTTTGATAAAAGTCAACATTAGACTTTCTTTTTGGCTTTGTGTGATGTTCATTATTCTGGCTTGTTATTAGTATTTCTTGCTTATTTCTTGCTTGTTCTCAAATTTTTTATATTGTGTGCTGTCTACTATTCTAATTAGGTCTGTACATGTATTTATCTAAACACATGTTTGTTTTGTTTGTCTGTTTATATATTGTAGTAATCAACAGATCTACATTTTCAAATTATAGTGAATTTCTCAAATTTACTTTTCTAAGTTTTAAATAAAGTGTTTTTTGCCTCTATTTCTATTACTAAATGACCTGGTTACTTGCTTTTCAACTTGCTATACCTTTAGCACAAGCTTTATCTTTTTCTTAAGCCTGTAGAGTTGAATAAAACAGTCATTTTTGAGAAACCTTTCAATTGCTTCTGTCAATTTTTGTATATAAGTAATTAGTAGAAAGAGTTGATGATATAATTAAATAATATGTAATCAAAAAGTAATTTAATTTTTTTTTATAAATATATTCTATAAATCTTCAAATATTAAATATATTTATTTAATTGCAAGTTAATATATAAAATTTTATGTAATTATATTTTAATTCAAATGTATCAAGTTGGTGTATTATGCTTAATAAGATAATCAATAGTTTATAAATATAATATTAATTTATTTATAAATTTTTATTAATTTATTTAACTTATTTTTATTTTAAATTAATTAAATTGTTGTTTGAAATGTAGTAAAGATATTTATACTTCTACTTTATTTTATGCAATATTTGTTAAAAATAACTAATTAATAAATTTTTTTTTTTTGATGTTAAGATAATCTCTTTGGTTTTTTGACTTTTGTTAATAATTGTTTAGTAATAAGATTCTATAAACTACTACAGAAGAGCATACAATTAGTTATATATATAACTTTTCTATATTACTTATTTAAAGAGTCTGCCTAAAGGTTCTTTACTAATTGCTATACTTAATACCTTTGCTTGAATGTTTTACTTTAAACTCTCTAAACCTGTAATTTGTATTAACTTACTAGATTATACCCAAATACCTAAATCACTATCTCAATCTTAGAACTATTTTATCCTTGAAGTAAATCTTTAGAGTTTTCTGTACTTATTTTTACAATTGATCTAGGTATTGCTATAGCAGAACCAACACTTGTAATCAAAGTTATATTATTTAACTATTATGTTCTTGTAAAGTTTACATAGACTCCAACATCTACTTCATAGCATAACTTCAGTACTTTAGTATATTTTTGCTTTTTATTTAATCTTTTGTTTAAACTTTCAATCCAGATAGTCTGTATAGGACTATAATCAATCTATTAGTATATTAAATTAGCCTAATATTCTTTTTCTTTAATATGTTTTGTAGCCTAGTTGATGGTATCTTTAAGACTTCCAATCTAAAGGTTTTTGTCTGTTTGTGTACTATAACTAGGTACTATAACCTGAGTATCCATTTCTTCAGACTAGCCTTTACAGTAGAGTTATCAAAAATCTGGCTAACTCTCTATTTGGATCTTCTCAAATAGACTTCTTGTTATCCAATTTTAATAGATTTATATAGTTACAAAAACTTATTTAATGTTTGTACTATCCAATTTGCCAATTTGCATTCCTCTGTATAACAAGTTATACAGATGCTCTATGACTTGCCAATTATGCTAGTGTGATCATTATTACAGGTATTTTAATATAATTATTAGTAACAGTTATTGTAATATAAATATTATATAAATAATTATTCAAATTTTTGCTATTGATAGGATTTGAATATCCAATCTATTACTTGAAAGGTTGACAACCTAACTACTTTACTAGGTTGTTACACCTGCAAAGTTAATTAATATTTTTAATTTAATTATACTATATATCTTTATATATTTATAAAATAAACAATTTATTTGTCAAATAAATTAATAATGTAATAAAAAATTAGTTGCTCTAATTAGTTATATTAACTAATTATTTTAGATATTTATTAACTTTTGATATATTAGTTAATTATAAAATTATTTAGCATCTAGTGGGTAACCTATGGGCAGAACCCTTAATTAGATAATGACTAAAGTTATACATGTGACTAGTTGTACTTTCGTTGATATACTCTGTATATAATATGTAATCTTATATTACTACTAATAAAAAGACACACAGGCAAGACTGCCCTTAAAAAAAAAAAAAAAATAATAAATAAATAAAATTATTTATTGATTGATATAAAATTTTTACAAATTAAAATATAAACTTAAGATGTAGCAATCTAGTAAAGTGATCAGATTGTTAACCCTTTAAGTGGTAGGTTAAGTGTTTAAATCTTATTAACAGTGAAAATTTGGATAATTACTAATATAATATTTGTATTATAACAACTGTTATTAACAATTAGATTAGAATATCTGTAATGGCAATTATATTAATATAACTGACAGATCATAGAGAATCTGTATAACTTGTTAAACAGAAAAATGCAAACCAACAAATCAGGTAATGCAAATACTAAATAAGTTCTTGTAGCTGTGTAAATTTGTTAAAATTGGATAATAAGAAGTCTATTTAAGAAGACCTAAATAAAAAGATAGTCAGATCTTCAATGACCCTACTGTAAAGACTAGTTTGAAAAATAGATACCAAGATTATAGTACTTAGTTGTAATAGCCAAATAAGCAAGAACTTTAGAGTTGAAAGTTTTAAAGGTGCCACCAACCAGGCATTGAAACAAACTGAAGAAAAAGAATATCAGGTTGACCTAATATATTGATGGACTGATCATAGTTCTATATGAGCTATCTGGATTAAAAGTTTGATAAAAAGACTAGACAAAAGGCAAGAATATACTAAAGTATTGAGGTTATGCTATGAAGTAGATGCTGAAATCTGTGTAAACTTTACAAAAGCATAGCAGTTTAATGATTAAGCTCTGACTGCAAGTATTAGTTCTGTTATAGTAATATTTAGGTTAGCTATAAAAATGATACTAAAGGCTCTGAGAGGTTTATCTTGAAGATAAAATAGTTCTAAGATTGAAATGATAATCTAAGCATCTAAGTATAACCTAGTAAATTAATACAGATTACAGGTTTAGAGAGTTTAAAATGGAACATCTAAGCAGAGGTATTAGATATAGCAATTAGTAGAAAACCTTTGGATAAACTTCTTAAATAGGTAATATAGAAAAGTTATACATATAGCCAATTATATTCTCTTCTGTAGTGGTTTATTGAATTACATTATTAATAAGTTATTAATAAAAGTTAAAAGACCAAAAAGATCATCTTAATACTAAAAAAAATATATATAAACTTATTATTATTAAAATAAATTGTGTTTTTGTATATATTTAAAATTTTAAATTAATTTAAAATTTTTTAATTTATATTTTAGTTATTAGCTAGTTACTTAATTATAGTATTAATAAAATACAAAATTATTTTTTACTATATAAAATATTCAATAAATATTCAGTAAATATTTGAATATTTATTTAAATTTTTTGAATAAATATTTGAATATTAAAAATATTGAACAAATGAATATTTGAATACAAAATTTTTGAATAAGTAAGATTTCTATAAGAAAGTTAGAATTAGATTAAACAATACTTAAATATACAAGAACTTGTGTACTATCTGTCAAGTATAATATAGAAATTAACACAGATCAAATAAATAAATAAATGATAAATAATAGGTAAATAATAAAAAAAAAACCTGTCATTATTCTATCCTATATCTGCAAAATAATAACAACATAACAGTAGCATAATAGCAGAATAATAGTAAAATAACAGAAGATTTGTTAATATAAATAACATAATAGTATCATAATAGCAAAATAATAAAACAGTTCTATTATTTTATTATTATGTTATTATTATATTATTCATATTAACAAATCTTTTGTTATTTTACTATTATTTTGCTATTATGCTGCTGTTATGCTATCATTATTTGACAAATATAAAGTAGAATAATGGCAGATTTTTTTCTGTTATTTACCTATAATTCACTATTTATTTATTTATTCAACTTGTATAAAATATTTAATTAAGTAATTACCTAGCAGATTACAGATATAACAGCTAGTATAGAATCTATAAACAGACTACATAAATAGAAAACCAAAAACTATATATATAACTAATTGTATACTTATTTTGTACAAGTTATATAATTAAATTACAATAGAGACAATAACTGCTAATAACCAATGATTTTAACAAAAATATAAAAAAATAAAATAAAAAAATAAAATTTATTAAAATTAGTTAAATGAAGTACTAAAATATTTTTGATCAAAGTTTTTAAAAATTTTAAAAATATAACAGATTTTTTAAAAGATATTTTAGCATTCACTTAATCAATTTTGACAAAATTTTTTTATTTTAATTTTATAGAATTATAAAAAAAAAATTTAACAAATTAATTAAATAATATTATAATATTTTTAATCAAAGTTTCTGAAAACTAATATTAAAAACTGCAACAAAGGTTTTTTAAAACTTTAAAGATAGAGTATGGCAATCCTAATGTAATAGTTAGGTTGTTATTCTTCAAGTGGCAGGTCTAAGGTTCAAATCCTATCTATAATGAAATTTGAAAATTATATTTGTGTTATAGTAACTGTCTTCTGTTGATCAGTTAACCTTATATGACTGTAATTCAGGTATACCAAGTTGGATCCTACTGATATTGGGAGCTTGAAGCATTTATACAAAATGTAATATTATATATATATAGAAGAATATATAATCAGTATTGTATAAGACTTCAATGCAAACTCATAATAAGACCACTAGGCATAAAAGACTAAAGAACTGAGACAACAAAAATCCACTTAGAAATTTCTAAGTAAAGAGGTAACATGAACTTTCAACAGTACTATTGGACCAGTTGAAGTCTATGAAATACCTTTATAAAAACTAAAAATTAAACTGAATATCAAATATATAAAGAAACATATAATCAACCAGATTGCCAAATTTGTTAAAAGAAAAAGATACAAAAATATACTATATTGGACCATCTGGATTGGTAGTCTGCTGGTTCTGAGTTGCAACTAATAGAAGATAATAAAAAAGATGTCAAAAAAATAGGTACTAGAGTTCTAATAAACTTTACAAGATTAAAAATAATGTAATATAGCAATTTAAAGTTAGTCCTAACTGCAAATATTAACTAACTATAACATGTTATATAAAACTAGGTTAACTGTATGTGAAACACAGAAAACTCTAGTAACAATACTTCTGAAAATACACTGTATAAAATAAGATATGAGATCTTAAGAATACAAATAAACATTTAGACCTTCTCAACTGACTTATATAACAGAGATGATCTAGTAATATAGTAAGGATTGCAGTACAAAAAGTTTAAATAGGCAACACTCCTAATTGGATTGCAAGTATGACAGCTAGTGTAGAACCATCGACAGACTACTTAATTAGACACCAAAAGTGTATATGTGATTAATTGAATTCTCTAATGTAAGAAGACTTCTTTGAGACCTTGGCCATAAGTCTTTATATTCTAACTACTAATAAAAAACCCTAGTTCCAAAAGAAACTAGTTTAACATAAAAAAAAAAAAAAAAAAAAAACTTTGAAGATATCTTAACATCCACCTGACCAACTTTGATAAAATTTTTTATTTTAATTCTATAATCCTTCCTAAAATTTCTATACTTTTACTATAATAACGTGCGATATTATTGGTTAGTTTTAGGGTATGCATAGATGTATCAAAAAGGTAGGTGTTTCATACTGTTTTGGTGTCCCATCTAAATTATACATGTGGACAAATTTTTAAGATATTATTTGGCCATAGTTTGGGATTTGGGCGCGGCCAGCAAGTGTAATCTGCTTTCTATATTGAACGAATACTAGTTAAAAATACAAAGTCGGGTGACAATTACTGCGGGACCTTTTTATTTTATATCAAACAATGAGTCATAACGGTCGATCTTACATCACAATCGGCCCGGGATTTATCCTTTTACAAATAAAAAAAATCAAAATAAATAATGATGCAACTTCCTCGTTTTTTAAAAAAACTTGAAACTTAACAACAATGACTACAAACTCAGATTTATTATTATTAGATACCAAACCTTCAACTCATGTACCTATTCCGCCCGCACCGTTAGTATTTGTTTTAATAACTGATTTATTTTTAAATTTATATTAGTATGGTAAAACATAGAATGCTTACAGTTGAAATTCCAATCATCAATAGATCTCCAAATGGTCGTTTCGCTTCTATCAAGCATTGGTACTCACGTTCTGAACGGACTTCAGAAGCCTCTGAAGCACGTCTTCTATCAAGACTTCAATTCTTTTCAATCGGAGGAAAGACTGTTGCCTCTCCTAAAGATTCAAAGACTGTCGCTCGTGTAGGTCTTGTCGATTTGGACGGTGATGGTAAAAGAATGATAAACACTTTAGTAATCGATCAAGACGGCAATGATTTTGCTATTGAAAATGGAAATGTCGCTCAATCAAAAGAACAACCTTCGATTACTAATGAGCTTGGTTATTCTCCTATATCACAAACTCAACTTTCTGTTCAATCAAACGTTACTACTATCAATGACAAACCATCATTATCAACAAAAAATCTCGTATTATGTCATGGTTATGGTGCTGGTCTTGGCTTCTTTTACAGGAACTATCATGATCTTAGTCAAGTTCCAGGGTGGAGAATTTACAGTTTTGATTGGTTAGGTATGGGTAGAAGTTCTCGTCCGAAATTTACCATAAAATCACATACTTTTGATGAATCTGTCGAGGAAACTGAAAACTTTTTTGTCAATTCTCTTGAAAAATGGCGTCAATTGCATAACATCGAGAAAATGATTTTGTTAGGACATAGGTACATATTTCAAGTTTTCATATTATAAATAATAATAGTTTATATATTATTAACAATTTCATAGTTTGGGTGGTTATTTTTCTGCTGTGTATGCATTAAAGTATCCCGATCGCGTGGAGCGTTTGATATTAGTTTCTCCTGTTGGAATTCCCGAAAACCCTAATGGCACAGAAACCTTAAAAAGTCTTGTTGGTCGCACTATGTCTAATATTATAATCAAGTTATGGGATTCTGATATTACACCACAATTGATTATGAGATGGGCTGGTCCCTTCGGTCCTTCGTTGGTCAATAGATATACGACTCGTCGATTTTCACATCTTGATGAACAAGATCAGTTTGACTTGCATGATTATCTTTATCACATTTCTTCCGCACCTGGAAGCGGTGAATTTGCTTTGTCAAGGATTCTTGCCCCAGGTGCTTTTGCGCGAAAACCATTGATTAATCGTTTGCCAAATTTGAAAATGCCAACTACTTTTATATGTAAGTTTCTTTTGACATAATATTATGGGGTAGCTTATGAAATCCGGACATTCAACTTTGGCTACATCGTATGATGCAACTAATCATATTGCATGAGTAAGAGTCTGGTTTTTATAAGCCTCTTCTTTCCGTTCATAACCACTTTTCACTCACTTTATAATCTTTATAATCAGATGGAGAATATGATTGGATGGATTACCGTCCCGCAGTAGAAGCCGGAAATAATATGAAGGTCCTGACAAAAGTCATTAGAATCCCAGATGCAGGTCACCACTTGTACCTTGATAATCCTGTTGAGTTTAATAAAGCTGTGGTTAAAGAAATGTTAGAAACGTTAGACGTATAACAATAGTTTAATTAGAAAAAAATAGCGTAATTAATATATTTTCAACATGTATTTAAAACTTCATCTTAATTATTCTTGCGCATGTTTATTTAATTAGCATTCAGCATTATGAATTTACTCGAACTATCAAAATCCTCACTATAACTTTGCGGATATACCACAATACAATGCTCTAAAATGTGTAATGGTCTGGGTACTAGTTTAAAAAATGAAGATACTGTACTGCTCAGATGGTATACTTATACATGCTAGACAAATTTGCACAAATCCCAAACCTCTAAAAAAATTGTTAATTATAAAAAAATTAAATTAAACAAATAATTCTAAAATTTTATAAATATATTATCTATAGTTATAAGAATATACTTTATTTATTATTTATTGGATATTTCTGTTGTACTTACAACTAGAGGTGCAGGAGGTGTTTTTTATTAAAATATTATAAATAATTTAGGTATTTTTTAGATTTTTATATATTAGTTTAAAAGATTTGGATCTAGTATTAAAAGGGTTGTTTTTTAAAATTCATATTTCTTTTGTAATATGATTTCTAATAAGAGAGTTTAGAGAATTAAAAGATTTATTTAAATTTTCTTATTTTATAAAGATGTATTGGCATCATATCTCATAGATTATAATAATATGTAATCAAGTCAAAACTGTTAGAGGATAAGTATTAGTGAAACTTGAAAGATATTATTTAGTGAGAATGATATAATTATTTCATCAATATTAAGAAGACTATAAGTTTTTTTTCAAATTATTATGTTTTGAGAATATTCTAAAGTAAAGTGTTTTATAGTTTGTAACTTATCTGAATACCAAATACAGTTTCCTGCTTCTAATAATCCAATATGTCTTAAGCAATAATTTTAAAAAAGTGTTTTATAAAAAAGATATTAGAAAATATTTTTTTCTTATTACATATATACAGATTTTTTAGTAGTCAGGTTGTCAACCCCCAAGTGGCAGGTCTAGAGTTCAAATCCCATAGATGTTGAATTTTGGAAAATAAGGTCTGTGTTATAATAACTGTCTCTGTCGATCAGTTGAATTTGTGTATCTGTAACCTTTGTTGCACCATCTCGAATAGGAGCTCAGGGCATCTATGCAAAGTGTAATGTTACACCCACATAAAGAAATATTAATAACCAGTATTGCATAAGACTTTGGTGCAAACCTATGATAAGATCACTGAGCATAGAAAGCAAAGGAACTGAAGAGTCAGAAACCCACTTGAAAATCCTGAGTAAAGAGGTATCATGGACTTTTGATGATACTACTGAACCATCAGAAGTTCCAAAAAAGGATTACTAAGACCTCAGATGAATCGGACAACAACATGTATAGAAGAGCACATACTAACTAGGCTACCGGGTTCACCAGATGGGCTATCTGGATTGGTGGTTTGGAAAGTCTTGTGGGTCTTGTAGATCCAGAAGTAGGGGTGTGAAAGTTAGGAAAGGAAGGTATCAGGGTCTCTGTGAACTTTACAAGGGTATAGTGTTTTAATGGTTAGCCCTGACTGCAAGTGATGGTCTAGGCCAGAGCAGTACTGAGTCAGCTATAAGTATAGGATACAGAAGGCTTTGGTGGGCTTAGTATAAAGTTAAACATGACTTAATGACTATGGTATATTTGCAGCAATGGCTGCAGTTGATAGGGTAGAGGTAGATACGGGAACTAGAGTGTTTAAATAAAGAACCTACAGGCGGGTTCTAGGTATGGCAACTAGTATAGAACCTTTGGGCAGACTACTTAAAATAGACAATAACTAAAGTTGTATGAGTGGCTAGTTGTACACTCTTTCCATGATTGTCTCTGTAGCTGTTGTACATAATAGTTATATGCCAACTAATTATTAATAAACTTCTGGGTCACAATTACTCGCCTTAACATTAAAAAAAAATATATATACAGATTTTAAAAAAGTTAAGTATATTGTGATACATGTAAAAAAATTTGTAGTATAATCAATGAAGAAGAAGATTCTTTTAAATTTTTTTGACAAAATTTATCTTTTCTAATTTCTTTAATTGTAATTTCATTACTATATCAAAGTTAGTTAGAAGTGAAAAAGACCTTGACTTTAATTTTTATCTAGGCCTTTAGATAAGGTTTTCATTCTAAAAATTAGGTTTTTATACTTGTATTGTCAGAATTTAGTGTTTTTTTTTTTTTTTCCTTAAGCAGTTACAGTAGTACTTTATTAAATCATTTGTAGTTATATATATAAATACAGAATATTATTTAATTTATAAGTCTATCATCATCTGGCCACCCAAACAGTATCTAAATGTAACCTGCTGCACTAATTCAGTTAGGATTAGAAATTACGACTCGACTGACCTCTGTCCACAATAGGATACTATCAATCTAAAAACATCTTTTCATAGAAAAGAGAAAAACAAAAAAATAAAAAAAAATTTTAAAGTTGAAAAAGAAAGAAATGAACATGGGAAGTAAAATAAAACTAAACAAAAAGAAAATGAAACTAATATATAAGAAGAATAAAGAAGGAAATCTGCTAACAGAATAAAACTCTATCTTACGATTGCTCTCACTATAATGTTTTTATATTTTTATAAACTATGACTAATCTCTAGAAACTAGGTATTCTTAACTAGAATAAAAACTGTATTTACTTGTAGAGCAGAGTTCGAGCCAAGCACTTTTTATATAGAAGAAATCTTTAAGTAGGTGGAATACTGTATCAAGGTTTAGAGTATACTTAAGCAGTTCAATTTTTTATAAACCCCTATAACTCTTTTTTTTAAAAATATTATATACATAGCCTCAGAATATATGCATATCTCAATATATTTTTGGTTTTTTTAAATTAAATCCTTTTCTGATCTGCTTTACATGATTGGCTGACTTACATGTTTGTTGTGTTTCTTATTTGCCATGTCCAAACAAACATGTAATCACAAAAAGAAGTGATATACAATGTTAATCTTTTGATAGAAGTGAACCAAATTCCCACTTTTTGAAAAAAAGAAAACAAAAAAAAGATGAAAAGATGGTATATCATTGTTGCAAGGATTCAAGTTAAGAAGAGTTTTTCTAGTTGTTCTTTTTTTTTCTGCTTCTAATATTCTTAACCAGAGAACTGATTTTGTTTTTACTTGCTTTTAGAATATCTTTCTAGTTTGGATACTGAATATGCAAAAGAGTTTACCAGACAAAAAGCTTGACCCAAGACAAGAACTACTCAAGTTTCATCTATTTCTCAGTATATTACATACTTGAGCTTTGTCAATATCAAGTTTACTTAATGTAAAACTAAGAATATTATCTATTTTGGAGTCAGAGTCTTTAATCTACTTTCGGTACCAACTTGGTCCAGATAATTGTCAGAAAGAGTTCAAAATTTAGTGTTTGAATAAAAGAAATATTTCTTTTATTACTAAATATTAAACATATTTTATTTTTTTTATATGTTGTTTATATGGAGTTAAATGTAAAAGCATTATTCAAACTATAATTAAGTAGTATTTGGTATATTTGTAATAATTTAGTTCAGAAATATACCAAATTTGAATAATGCAAATTATACCTTTTGTGATAACAAAGATGCCAATCAAATAATTCTAAAAATGTCTATAAATCTAATATTTTTTTTAAATATTACTAGATATAACCTGCACTTTACTAATAGTTTATAAATTTTTTTTAAAAAATAAGTTTAATTTGTCAAATAGTATAGTTTAAATACTACTTAATATGCCATCATTAATATTTATATCATCTTTCCTAGTATCATCATCAAAATAACATGAATATGTAATAATAATAAAATTTTCTAATTTATTAAGATTAAGATTAATATATATTATAATTAGATAATAGTAGAAGTATATTAATAAAATTGATTAAGAAAAATTTTTGTTAGTATACAGAATATAAATAATCATTTAATCTATTTTATAGAACTAAGTGAAAAATATCATAGTCAGACATTATTATATAAGTATATTAATATAAAAGATAAAAAAAAAAAAGTTTTTGTAAATATGAAAATATTAATATCAAATGTGTTTTATTATTAGATCTGATCTGTCAATCTGATTGGTAATTAATAAATTATTTATGTTTATTTATATTGAGTAGTCTAAATGTGACAGTGCATAAATTATATAACTATTAATAATTATATATATATAAATATAGCAAATATAATATTATAGACAAATTTATTTAAGAACAATGTTCTTAGGACTTGTAAGCAAATTTAAGAATGTCAACTGATCTGATTACAATCATCAAAATACATGTGATTTGTAAAGTATAACTTAAGGGTCATGTCATTAATTACCTAATTATTTTTTATCAAAGATCTACTTTCTTTTCTTCTTTTAATATATAAATAGTTAGGTTCTTTATATATAATTTAACTTTATCTTTCTTTAAAAAATTACCTAATTTTTGATACTTTTCTAACTAATAATTAAGAGCTTATAAATGATATTTTGTAATAGGTATTAAGTTGAAAAATATTTTTTTATATAATAAATAAATTTAAATATAGAGTTTTTAAAGATTTAATTTATTTAATAAATTTGATTTTTTAGGAATATGATAATCTATGAAATGGTCAAGTTGTCAACTTCCAAATAACAAATCTAAAGTTCAAATCCCATAGATAATGAATTTTAAAAATTATATTTGTATTACAATAACTAACTCTGTCAATTAGTTGAATTAGGCAAATCTGTAACCTTCAGTTATATCATCTTAAATAGGAGCTTGGAGCATTTATACAAAATATAATATTATATATACATAAAGGAATACTTAACTGATATCACATAAGACTTTGGTACAAACTTATAATAAGACTACCAGGCACAAAAAGTGAAGAAATTATGAAGTCAGAAGCTTATTTTGAAATTCTAAATAAGAAGATAATATAAACTTTTGACAGTGCTATCAAATTAATGAAAACTCATAAAATACTTTCAGTTAAAATAAGTAAATAAACTAGATAATACAATATATAGAGGAGCATATAACCAACCAGATTGCTAGAATTACTAAAAAAAAAGAATACTAAGATATATTATATCAGATTATTTAAATTGAAAATCTGAAAAGTTCTATTAGTTCTTAGTTGCAGTTAGTAAGAAATAAAGAAAAAGATATCAAAAAGATAGATATCAGAGTTTAGATAACTCTTATAAGGATATAGCAGTTTAATAATTATTTCTAATTACAAGTGATAGTTTAGACCAAAACAATACTAATCAACTGTAAGTATGGGATACAAAAGGCTCTAGTAGATTAGTATAAAGTTAAATATAATTTAGTGACTATAATATATTTTCATTAGTTTACTGAAGTTATTAGTAGAATATAGTAAATACAGAATTAGAGTGTTTAAATAAAGAATCTACAGGTAGGTCTTAAATATAACAACTAGTATAGAACCTTTAGATGGATTATTTAAATTAAACAATAACTAAAGTTGTATAAGTAGTTAGTTGTACACTTTTTTTATAATTGCCTCTATGTCTGTTACATTAACAGATGCTAACCAATTTATATTATTAATAAAATCCTAAGTTATATATACTCACTTTAATATTAAAAAAAAAAAAAATTTTTATTTTTTTATTTAATTTAAAAATTATTTATTTATATTTTAAATAATTGAGGTGTAGCAACTTAGTGAAGTAGATAAGTTGTTAACCTTCCAAGTCATAGGTTGTGAGTTCAGAACCCATCAACAGTGAAAATTTGAATAATCATCTATGTAATACATAGATGGTATTACAGTGACAGCATTCTGTCGATCAGTTGAGATAAAATACCTGTAACTATGGTCGCACTAGCATGACTGGCAGGTCACAGAGCATCTGTGTAATCTTGGTTACACAGAGGAATACAAACTGGTACCAGGTGGTGCAAATCTAAGATAAGTTCTTGTGGTTGTGTAAATTTGTAGAACTGGGAAACCAGAGCCTACTTAAAAAGACCTGAGTAGAAAGATAATACAGATCTTTGACAATACTACTGTAAAGACTAGACCTAGGAAACAGATACCAATATGAAGAAGCTGAACAGGCAAGAACCTCAGATGAGAAATATCACCAACCAGGCTGCAAGAACTGAACTAGAGAAAAAGGATATTGGGCTGGCTCAATATATCAAGGACAGGTTACAGTCCTACTGGGCTATCTGAATTGGGAGTCTAAGGTCAAAGCAGAAGTATGCTATAAGTACTAGAGATATACTGTGAAGTAGGTGCTAGGGTTTGGGTAAACTCTACAAGGGCTAGCCTTGTTAATGTTCTGTAAAGTGAATAGGTAGTTAACAAGAAGGTACTCCAGAACCTTACAATCAGATAACATATTTTGGAATGTTTAACAGTTTGACAGATATACAAAAAGGGAAGCTAAATGTTGAGTAAATGGCACTTAGTTGTACAGAAACCAGGTGTTACTCACCTGGGTGTAGTATACAGATTAGAGTGTTTAAATAGGTACCCTTCTAGTAGGTTACAGGCATGACAGCTAGTATAGAACTCTTGGGCGGACTACTTAAATAGGTAACTAAAAATTACATGTGTGGCTAGTTGCATACTTACCTTGTACAAGTCATATATAATGCATTGACCAAAAATACAAATAAAGGTGGTAGCTACTGATAACATTGGCTTTAAAATAAA
This sequence comes from Cetraspora pellucida, assembly GCA_910591915.1. Lineage (NCBI taxonomy): Eukaryota > Fungi > Glomeromycota > Glomeromycetes > Diversisporales > Gigasporaceae > Cetraspora > Cetraspora pellucida. Next base: position 3,888 of record CAJVQA010001020.1, on the reverse strand, counting down.
AAAAAAATAAAAATAATAATAATTAATAAATATATGTAATGGGTGTCAAATTAAGAAAAATTTGTATAATAAGTAAATAAATCTTAATTCATGATTTGTCAGAAATAGAATGAAAATGCATAATGTAAATTAAGGCAAAAATTTTAAAATTACATATAAAAATTTATTTAACACAAATTTTTAAGTTACAAAAATTTGCACTTTTTTCACATAAAAGCCCAAGTTATATAAATACATTTATGAATCAATATTATTCAAGTATTTTATTATAAGAATAGAAAGTGATATCGTTTAATTATTTTTATGCTATTCTCATTCTAGCTCTGAATTATAAGTTAAAAATAGAATACTTTCTATAAACAAAAGGTTAAGTAAATCAACATATATAAGCTACAAAATTCTTTTTTTTTATTTGGCACTTTTTTGACTTAAAACAGCTGTATTGGCTTTTTTTGCTACCTCCTTTTTATGTAATGATAAATAATGACTAATCCAGTTCTTAATCATTTTAAGATTTGAAATCTCTTTAGCCTCTAACTCTTTTATTTGTTCTTTTTGTTGCAAATTTTAAAGCATTTCTTTTGCTATATATCTCTCGCTTTTATTCTCGTCACTGATATGAAAAAAGCTTTTCAATATTTCTTTTATAGTTTCTGTCATACATTTGTCTCCTCTCTTTTTTTATATTCTTGATTTTCTTTCAAAGCCCATCCTAAATAAAAATAATTTTTGTCTGATTTTTCTTGCTGAATCTGTTTTTTTTTTGTCTTTTTGTTTTTTTGATTCTTCTATTACCTCATCATTGATTACTATACATAATTTATATATATTCTTCATCTCTACAAATAGAAATTAATTAATATAATATTAATCGAATATACCAAAATGAAAATAAAAAAATTTTTTTGTTATACTTTTTATTATATTTGATATTTCTTGTTGAATATTCTCTTTTAATAGGCTAATCAAGTTAGTTTTATTCTTATCAGCATTATAACTCAAACCTCTTTGTTCAAGTTCTTTTTTGATCTCTAATATTGACAACTTGGTTGGATTAGAGCCTATAATTGAACAATCAAATTTTTTTTGTCATATAGTATGATCATTAATGTCAATATTACGAAATTTGTTCAGTCAATATAAATCATTAGTATAATATGCTATTATACAGTATATTACTACTAATAATTTATTCTGACTGAACAAAGTGATGTTAATCATTGCTGTAAATTTGCTTACTATTTGATGATAAAGAAACTATCCAAGGTGTATCTATAATAAAATAGTCTGATACTTTAGAACTTGGCTTGGGTTGCTCAATCTTATCCCTTGATTTACTAATAACAGTAGATAAAAATTGTTCCAAGTTCTGAAGTGAGGTAGAGCTCATGTGCAAATAAAACCTATAAGTTTACTATCTATTAGCTACTTAAATTCAAACCAATTTGATATTCCAGTAAGTTTTGACTTTTTGATGTTCTTATAATTTCTATTTGGTTGAATATTAGCAACACTTGTGTCTTTAATATTACTAATCGCTTTTATTATATTATCTTCTTCATTTATATTATAGCCCAACTGAATATAATATTTGATAGCATATGCAATCTAAAGTAATATCAGTAGATTAGTTATATTTCATTATTATATATATGTTATGCACCAAATTAATATTTGCATCAGACCAAAATCATTATAATTCTGCTAATAACTACTCTTACTACAATATAGGCTCTCATCTTAATTCTAATAAAACTATAAAATTACATTTTGATTTACAAATTTCAATATGATGCATAGCATATATAATCTAAATTACTTTAAGCTAATATTGTAAGCTAAATTTTTTTTAAAATTCAAAATTTTTATTTTCTAAGATTTGATTTTCTTAATATGAAAAATATATACTCAAAGCCTCTAGATATGTATATAATATATTTATTTACATGTTTAGTATATTATCTATATTATATTTTACTATATTATATTGAAGTTTTAATATTGCTAAAATTAGTTTATGCAATTAAACTTTATGAAAATTTTTTCTATAAATATAAAGTTTTTTTATTAAATAATATTTTTAATTTTAGAGTTTATATCCAACCAGGTTTTAAATGTTAGCTTACAACAAATATCTGTTATTAGATATTTGAATTCATCTTAGATAAATAGATTCGAAAAGTTATCTTGTAATATTATTTTACACTTATCTAAGCATAATGAGAATCAATAGTTGTTTTGGCTTTTCCTGTTTCCAAAAAGGTCCAACTATATACTTCAATATTATATCATAATTTCTAATTTGCAATTATTGACATTAACTCAGCACAATGATAATAGCTACCATTATCTGATATAATTTTTATCCAGGATAGTTTTTTGTTAAGATTATTGAAAACAACTTCAAATGCTGAAGCAGTGAACTATGCATTCTGAACTATGTCGAATGACTAATGATCAAAGATATGAATCTCTAAATCATTATCTGCATGTTTAGTATATACTAAGTTTGTATGTAAAAACCATCCTAATTTACTATAGAAGTCTGATTTAACTTTATATGCTAATTTTGGTAAAATTTTCATTTTATAGTCAACAATAATAATAGCATCTTTTTTATCTAAAGTTAGTAAGTTTGCATTAAATTGTGTATTTAAATACATTTTGCAAGCTTGATGTGACCAATAATATTGCAATTTTGCTCAATTTTCAATAATTTGTTCAATATTATCTGGTATCTGAGCAACTAATAAATCAAATAATTCTGATACTTTATTATATTCTTTACAATTAGATTTATGAGGTTGTAAGCATTGACCAAATGCATTTTGAAGACAATGTTCAAAACATTCAACATGTAAAGTATACCTGAATAGATCTACTTGTAATTCTTTTTTATATTTACATTTCAAATATCTTTGTACAAGTTCAAGATTATCAATAAGTTTATTCTAAAATAATATAATTTTATTGTTAATATCTATTAGGTTTATTATTATACTAAATATTATTGCATGCAAAGCATGTAATAAGTAAAGTATTTTATGAATGATCTTAATTAATCAGTGATTCAGCTATACTAGCTAGATTATTAAACAATTAAGATCAAACATAAAATATATTAAGTATCAGAAGCCTAAAATCTAAATGAGCACTTTGAAACCTTGAAGGGGTTTCAAAAATGCAAATTAAAATTTTAGGCTTCTAATATAGCACTTATTGCATGTATAGCATTATAATAACAGATTTATTGTTTTTTTATTATAATAGTGATTATAGTATAATGTTGAGTAGGTAAAAACTTCAGATATGATATATATACTTGTTTATTTTTATTTTCAATTTTTTTATTAATTAGCTTTTTTAAGTTATCAAATACATTATAATCATATTCAGTACATGTAAGACACAGACCACCTAGATTATTTTTATAATGTTATAGAACGATTATTATTATTTTATTATCATTAGTTATTATTATTATTATTATTTTATTATTTTTATTATTAGTATTAGTTATTCTATTATTGTATTATTATTATTATAGTAGAAGTTGCCAAAACATTCTGGTTGATTAGTAATCACTTAGTCATTTAGTCACTTAGTCACTTAGCTGCTTAGTTGCTAAGTAATTAGTTGCTTAGTAATCATTAGTTATTAGTTGCTAGAACCTTCCGGTTACTTAGTAATCACTTAGTTGCTTAGTCACTTAGTCACTTAATCGCTTAGTCGCTTGGCCACTTAGCTGCTTAGCTTACAGATATATAAACCCTGCTAAATTCCCTAAATGTGATTAAGCAACAGACATCCTTCTTCCCTTTAATATTGTAAACACATCTTGAGATTTTTTAGGAACAGAAACCTAAGGATAGCCCTTCTTGTTATTAC
>CAJVQA010001019.1:0-28162 GCA_910591915.1 Cetraspora pellucida | reverse complement strand
AGAGAGTGGAAGATAATGCTGTTGCCAAAAATTATTAAAAAGAGTTTTATTAATAGGTCTAAATGCAGTTCAGTTATGAAAATGTGATTGAACATGCTGTTTACTAAGTAATGGATCTGTTATAAGCTCATTAGGCAATTTTATATTAGAGAAATGAATAGGTTAATAGTAGTAATTAAGGATGCTATTAATAGCTTGTATAGGATGTGTTGTAAGAGTAACACATCTTTTGTCAGTAGCTTTATTGATTTGTTGTCAAAGTAGAAGAGAGTTTTTAAGATAATGAGTATAAAAAAGTTGTTTTCAAATAAAGTAAGCATGTTGAAGCCATAGTTGAGTACAAGATGGATTGGTGAAGTTAAGTAGTTAAAGGTCACATTGTGACTGTTTGTTAATTTGGGAGATATTTTAATTAATGTTGAAGATGTCAGAATATTGGGTGAGTTTTTTAACAAGTTTGATAATATGACCAAGTTTTTTAAAAAATAAATATAATAGGATACTGTGAGGTGAGTATTGATGATTGTAGTTATGTTTGTGAGAAACTTTACTAAGGATAATGTAAATGGCAATGTAAATAATAGAGCATTGAATTTTGTGCCAAGTTGTTTCAATACTTTCATCAATTTTACTATTAATAAGAGTTTTGTGCAGTAAGAGTTGTTGTAATAAGGTGTCTCCAAAGGATTCTTATTTCTCTGTAGATATAACCTTGTAGTTAAAAATAATAACGATTTATATTATAAAAAGTTAATTACATTATTATAAAGAAAAAAAACCAAAAATAAGATAAATTAAATAAAAAATAAAGTATAATTAAAAAAATAAAAAGTAGTGTCAATTAGATAAGCAAATAGATAAAAAAAGTTAACAGAATTATAAAGGTGTAATTAAGATAAGTAATATATATTAGATAGGTAAATAGATAAAGAAAAGTTAACAGAAATGTATAGATATTACTAGAAGACAAGTTTATTATTAAGTTCATTGATGATTTTAAATACATTGAATGTGTAGATAAAGTTAGTTTTTAATATTGTAGATATAACAATATTAAGTTTTTTGATAATGTATTGGTTTGCTTAATTGAAGTATGACTTGTTAAGGTTTTTTTAAGTTAAGTAATAGTTGGTTTAGAAATTTAAATAATATCATAATAAGCAATAATTCTGACTAGAATTTGTAGATTGCTTGTTTAAGAGAAGATTTTGTTCTATACTTCTTTGAGATTGAAATTAATAATTTTATTGTTTGTTGCTACATTTTTAAAATAAACTTTAAAATAGCAGTAAAAGAAATAAGATATATGTTTAGAATTAGTAAAAGTATTGTTTAGTTAAATAAAGGTTGTTTGAATTGGCAAATAGTTTATAAAGTTCTTTAAAAGATAAGAGTGTATAGAATGTTGCTGAGATAAAAGTAGAAATATTTAAAAGTGAATATATATATCGTTGAATAGGTATAGTGTTAAAGGATTGATTAAAGTAATAAGAAGTTAGATTGTAAATATAAAAAGTTGTGTTTGGATTAAGAATTTTACATTTTTTCAGATTTGTACAAGTGTTTATATAGTGTATTGCTGTTTTAGTAGCATAGTTTATTTGGTTTTGAATAGATCAAATAGTTAATAGTTCAGGTTTTTAAAGAATTAACTTTTGTATTTATTATTAGTTACTGTTGTTATTTGGTATTTGATATAGTTGTAAACTTTTTGTCTATTGATGTTATTAAATTGTTTTTTGTAATATGTAAAAAGTTTTTGAAACTAGATGTTAAATTATAGTTTGATTAAGTAGAAAAATAAAATATAATAGTTTATATTACATTCATAAAAAAAGATATTTATAATAATATTGATATAGAATTTAGAAGTATTATAAATTTGTAAAATAGGAATATTGCTTTTCAATATGTTTAAAATATAATTTATATATATATAGGTTTTTAAATAGATGGGTTTAAGTTGTAAGTTGTAAAAGAATTTTTAATAATTAATAGTTTAGTATTTGTTATATAGAAATAGATAAAGTTTGTTAAGGTTTATAGCAATTTAAAATTATTTTTTAATTGAGTAAAGAGAAATAAAATAGTATGAGTTAAAGAGTTGTTTATAATCTGTTTTATGAAAAAGAATATAAATAAATTTGATAAGCCAATTTTTTGTTGTATTAAAAAGAATTTTGAAAGGTATTTTGGTTGCTTTAGTAAAATATAAATTTTTGTTTAGAATTATATATATAATAAATTTAGGTTTATTGGTTGCTATAGTTTAAATTAATAAGCTGAAGTTACTTTTTACAACTGGTTTGTCAATTGTTATAAAATTAATAATTAAACTGGGATAGAAATCTTTAAAAATTGGTTTTAAGAAATCTAATGTTTAAATTCCAGATGTCATAAATATAAATAAAGAAGAGTTTTTTAAGATAAAATAGTTTTTAAAACAGTCTAAAAGATGATTTTGTTAGGTTGTAGTTTGTAAATTCATTTTAGAATTATATATGATAATAATAATAAAAAGATTTTTAAAGTTGTAAATAGTTTAGAACAAAGATATAAAAAAGATTTTTTAAATAGTTTATAGTATAAGTAGAGTGTTTTATAATATAAGTAACAAAAAAGAGTAGATAAAAAAAAATAAGAATAGGGCAAAAAAATTAAAGTTTTCAAAATTAGTAATGAATTTTTTAGAGAACCAGTAAATTTTCTAAGTTTCTTTAAGAGAATTTGAAGAAATGTTGGATATTTGGATATTTTCAAGTTTGGTAAAAAGTGAAATTTCAGGATCAACCTCATAAATTTTTTGAAATTGACCAATAGAATTTCAGAAAGAAGTTTAGATAAAAGTTTAAGAAAAATATTAATAAATTAATAAATTTTGTTTGTTAAAGATAAAATTTATATTGAAATGATCATCTCAATAAGCTGAATATTTTGTTTAATAAAAAAAAATAAGGTTGCTTAATAAAATTCAATAGAAATTAAAAAAGTGTATTTTTTTAAGAAATATAGTATTAGTTAGTATATAATATAATAGTTAAAATTTGATAAAATTAGTATAGTTAAAAACAGAAAATAAAGTAGACTTAGTTTACTTGAACTAAAAGAGTTTTATTAAGTATAAATTGAAGAAATTTTAAAAAAAATATAAATAAAGATAATTTTATTAAAATATAAGAGTTTGTTATATTAAAAGATTAAATATAAATAAATTTATATTGTTTTTAGTACAAAAAGTTGTAAAAAAAAAGTTTGATTAGAAGTTTGATTAGAAGTTTGATTAGAAGTTTAAAAGCTGCTAATTTAGTAAAATATTAAGAAAAGATGAATTGTTTGTTAGAGAAAATTTGGTTTTAGTGATTTATGAAAAGAGTTAGATGATTTGTTTATAAATTTTTATAATATAATTATATAAAAATATAAATAATTAAGATTTATAATTAATTATTACTAAAATTGATCTTTGGACAATCCAATGAATTAAATATCATACCACTTTCTTATATATTATTACTTAAACTCAAATCTAGGTGAGCCTTGGCCACTCTTGTAGGTTTAGATTGCAGATAAAATGTCTGAGTCTTTATTTTTCATATGTAATTTAAAAGCAAGCTTTTCTTTGTAAAAACTTCAATTGTATTTCAATAAAATTAAAGGCATGGCCTCACTGTCAATATTTTTTTTAAAAAAAAAAGATTTATAATTGTATTTAGAGATGTATAAATATATATTGTTTTGGTTCTACTGTATATTGCATAATATAGAATAATGCAATATATAATATTATATTTTTATAATATTTTACCAAAATCAAGAATTAAGATTCATATTCAATATATAGAATCTTTTTTATTCTAAAACAGAAGTTTGTTAATTTTTTTTAATATTATGATAAGATTATAATTCTAGTCTTTATTAGTAAATATTGCTAGATTATAATTGAGTAATAAAATCAAAATATATATTAAAATTAATTATTATTAAAGTTAAAATTAAGTTAAATTAAAATTAAATTAAAATTTTAGTTTATAGTAAAATTTAAAAGAATTTTTTAATCAAAACATAAAAGGAACCAATAAACAAAATTTTAAATTATTTAAATTTTAAAAAAAATTTAATGTTTTCTTTATTAAGTTATACAAATATTAAACCTAATTTTGTAATATTTTTAACTAAATTTAACTTAGTAATTGTTATTATTGATAACAAATAGATTTGGTTTAAACTAAATTAGTATATTTATTTTATTATTATTTTTAATTTTTCAAAAAAGTTAAAAAGTTAAACATTAAATTTGTATATTTTTAATTTTTTATAATTAGTTTTTTAAATTGCTAAGATGACCAAAAACTGTTAAGAAGCAAACCATAGAAAAACTGCAAAACCTATTAGAAAACATCATTTAGGCTCTTAATAAAAAAGAAAGAACAGCAAAAGTTATATCTAGCTAGAAAACAAAAACACAAATAGAAAAGCTTAGAAGTAGCACAGCTTGAAAAGATTTAAAAACTTCTACGAAAACAAAATTTTTGTAAAAATATTAAAGAATCTCTGTAACCCTGTTGTGAAAATCAATTTAGGTTACATGAGAAGTATACAAAATAAGTAAAGTAAACAAACAAACATGTATAGCAGAGTAGTCCACTAGAATAAGCATATGACATAGCAACAACCAAACTAAAATAGCCAATGGACAAAATATATGATAAAGATATTATAGAGCATATTAAAGATATAGGAGACAAAAATTGCAGATATGTTGATTGCAAAATATTAGACCAAGTTCTTAAAACACCAACAAAAGGCCAAGCAACATAAAGCATATTGCAAAGAATTTAGCAATCTATGATCCAAAACATATTACAACACAAGACTTGCTAGCTTATAATCAGATATTAGAAGCCTTGAGAATAGCAGAAATAAGCTGGCTTAAGGAAGAAATAATCAGCAAGTGGGAAGAAAAATTGAAGTCAATAAGCTATAACCCAAGCTTATTTGAATATGACATAAACATAGAAAGAAAAGAAGTTTATCAAAAAGAAAGCAGAAGAGATAAGGTAAGTATATTAGTAGAATCTAACAAAACAGAAAAATTTGTCAATAGAGAGCAGAACAAAGAAAAAAGAAACAATTCTAAAGAGTTAGAGTAGAAATTAAAAATACTAAAAGAGCAAATGAAAGGGCTTAGCATTGCTGCATCACCATACTAAGCAAGTCAAGTCATAAATAATTTAGAATATAAAAAAGAAATATTAACAGAAAGCAAAACGACAAATCTAAAAACCATAGATATAGGTATAACAGAACAAGAAGAATAAATGAATAATGAAGAAGACAAGACAATGTTTCCTACAGGGTTAATTGAACACAGTTAATGGTTCTCAGATAATTGAATATATAATAAAAATAGGTCCTTCAAAGCAATATGCTAAAATATGCCTTGCTAGGAAAAACAAAAGAAGAAAGAATAAAGTATGTCCAATAGATTCTAGGAAAAAATCACTATATAAAAACAGTTAAAGAAATATTCAAAAACAGAAAAAATTGGATAGAAGTGAATTTTGACTGTGAACATAGCAGAGATGTAGCAATGAACAGAATCAAGAGAAAAGAAGAAGAATGGCTAAAACTTATACCAGAAGAATCCAAAAACAAAACTTAAAATATAAAATAGCAAGAGGAGCATAACACTAAGAGAAGAAAAGAAGAAAGTACAAGACAAATAAAAACAAAGAAGGACAATAAAACAGAAGAGTCAAATGTTAAAAACAGAGAAAGGAAAGAAGAAGAATACAAAGACACAAGCCAAGCATAAACAAAAGTTAAAAATACAAAAAGCACTCAGACAGAAGAGGATTTGAAGACAGAAAACTATCTAACGATCTGGAACCTATTAGCAAATATTAATATAAAAGAAGTAGAACACATGTGCAGAAACATCAAAGATGCTAAAATAGAATAAATCAAGAGGTCCAAATACAAAGCCCTGGCAGTAATATATACAAAGAATTTAAAAGAAAAAAATATTCCATAGGCCTTGCCAATTGGCATACACAAACTAGCAAGAGTGTCCAAAAGCAATGAAGATTACAGCCTATAAGACTAACACAGTCTATATACATCAAAGTTACTAGAACTTTCAGAAAATGCATCTAAAATGCTGCTACTACAATGCTTAAAAAAAAGAGATGCTAAGTCAGTGTATATACCAACAAATAGAAATAGAAATTAGAGAAGATCTGCAATAATTACTTTTGCATCAGAGAAAGAAATAAGGATTTCACAAACTAAGCCAATAATATTTAACAATTACTTGCTATTTTGGCAAGGTGAAACAAAAAAAAAGAAAGCAGAATGAAAAAGAAGAAAATTATTATGAGAAGTATATAATTACACATAATATAGATATAGACTTAGATGCAGAAGTATATAAAAACAAAAATAACAAGAGAAAAGAAGACACAGAAGAATTTAATGAAAATAAAAAGAAGCATCGCATAAATGTAACAAAAAAAAAATTTACAGACACATAGCCAAGACCTTTTGGAAAAATTCTAAAGAGATTAGAGAAACTTGAAGCATAACAAAACAAAACAAAATAGAAAATAAAAGAAGTTCTTGCTAACTGTTTCTAATGGCATCACAGTTGAATTAATAAGTATAGACTAGGTGATTGGAGAGCTTCTGCATAATAAAAGAAGAATTTTCAAAGAAAGAAATGTAGATGTATCTCTTGACTATAATAAGAAAACAAGAAAAAAAAAAAAAGAAAAGATGGAAACATGGAAACAAAGCATAAATATCTGAAAAAAAATGGAAACAAAGAAAGAAAAAATAAAAATTGCATGCCACAACATCAATAGACTTAAAACAAGAGAATAAAAAGTAAAAGACCTAATTGAATAGGCAGAAAAAGAAGAACTTACAATAGTATGAATTATGAAAATGAATATTACAAAAAAAGAGAGAAAATTTTTACTGCATAGCTATAATACACAGTATAAGGAATATTGAACTAGTGCAGTAATAGACAAGAAAAAAGGTTCAGGCATAGGAATTCTAATAGATGAAAAGTAGGAAAAGCACATAGGAGCAGTTAAAAAAGTCAGTGAATACATGCTAGAGATGATATTATATTTTAAACAATTAGAATTAGTGGTGCTAGAAGTATACATCCCACCAAACAACAAGTTAATTAGTAAGAAAATTTAGCAAAGAATTGTAGAGGTAGTGACAAACAGAAAAAGATATAAAAAAATAATTATACTGAGTGATTTCATTCTATAGTAGATAATATACTAGACAGATAGCATTCACAAACATCAAATTACAAAAAACTACCAATATTCAGCTGGCTCAGAACACAAAACTTTATAGATTTATATAGAAACCTGTATTTAACAAAAGAAGCATCATATAATCAAATCAGAAAATAGCAACAAGAATAGATTATATCTGGCTGTTAGAAACACTTGCATTAGATCTATAGAAAGTTAATATTGAAGAAGCAGAAGGTTGACAGACAGTAATCATAAAATAATAACAACAGAAATATGGGTAGAATACATAATTGCAAACTGCAATAAGGCAAAAATTAAATAGAAAGACCAAACAAGAACAATATATTTATATGAAAAAGCAAAACAAGAAGATTGAGAAAAGTATGCAAGAGAGCTACAAAATTAGCTAAAATAGAAAAAAGTATTAAAATAACTAAAAAATAATAATATAATAACAGAATATAATACAGAGATATTAACCAAATGTGGGATGCAATAGAAGAAGCTATAATCGAAGCAGCAAACAAGCAAATTCCCCTAAAAAAATTTTTAACACTAATTTAAATAGAAGACAAAACCAGAAAAAGATAACAAAACACAAACCCATCATTGAACTTCAGCAAATAATCAAGAAAGCAAGAAGTAAAAAGAATCAAAAGGTGAAAAAGAATAAAAGAGTTAAATAAATAAAAAGCTTCAAATTATAGAAAAAGAGCTAGAAGCAACATTGCCAAAACTACATAGGCAGTAGTCAGAAGCCTGGATAGATGACATAAAAGGTTGGCAAAAAATAGTTAAGGAGAAAAGAAGAGAGGAATGAGAATGAGCACAAAGAAAACAAATAGAAGAAAACATAAACAAAAGATGTGAAATGATCAGATATATCAAGGTCAAATAATCACCAGCCTACTAAATAAACTATATAAAAAGATTGTTCTAGACAGTTTTATAATGTAAGGCAAAGAAGAAGTTAACCTAATATCAGAATCAGACACAGTTTTAAATGAGTTGGCAGCTTATTTTAAAAACCAGTTTAGAAAACAGAAAACCAAACTTGAAAAATGACAGAAGAATAGAAAAGAGTATATAACCCAAAAGATTGGATTGATAAGACCTGATATAGGAAAGTAAAAGAAAGAATAGAAGAAAAAAAATAAAAATAAATATTTAGAAAACTTAAAGCAAATATAGTCTCAGGAATATCAGGCATAAGCTACATATTAATAAAACATGCTGAAAAGAGATTACAAAAGATTTTTAGAGACTTTGCAAATCTGATTTTAGAAAAAAAAATATATCAAAGAAGTGGAAAGTTGCACAAATATATACAATCTTAAAAGATGTAGACTGGGGTTACTGCTTAAACAATATTAGGCCAATAGCATTAATAGAGACATTTAGAAAAGTTGTTACAAAAGTAGTGACAAAAAGATTAGCCAAAGTGTTTACAAAAAGAAACATACTCAAAGGATCAAACTTCATAAGCCTGCTAAGTAATTTAACAGAGCAGCCAATAGATATACTAAACATGATAACAAAGAAGATATAAGAGAAGAATAAGGAATTATAGATTTTGTTACAAGATATTAAAAATGCATTTGACTCAGTTCCATTAGAAAGCCTAGACTGGGCCTTAAAAAGAGTCAAAATCCTACAAAAAACAAGGAAATATATAAGAAATCGGTTTTGTAAATGAAACTTCAAAATCATTACAGCCTATAATCTAACAGAAGAAATAACAGCAGAAGACAAAATAGACCAAGGTGAGATAATCTTACCATTAATTTGGCATCTTTTTTATAACCCATTATTGGAAAGAATACAAAAATATAAAACATTAGTTATAAGTAGAACAAAAAGTAACAGAAAGAGCATATAGTGATAATGCTACAAGCTATAGGCAAGCAGCAATTGCATATGCTAATAACACAACTTGGATTGTAAACAGTAAAGAACAAATGCTAAGAATTCTAAGCATTACAGAAGAGTTCTTTAAAGCAAACAATATTGAAATAAATAGATCCAAATCAAAGCTCATAGTAATAAACACAAGAACAAGAGAAAAAGAAAAAGAAATTACATTTGGTCATAATAAAATAATAGAAGAACCCAAAAACAAAATTGTAAGATTACTAGAAATATGGCTAAATAGCAAGATGAAAGAAGCACTAGTCTGTAAGAAAGCAAAAGAAATAGTTAGTCAAACAGTCAAAGATCTGAGATACAAAAAGATAATGATAAGCCAAATCACATATATTAACAATACAGTAATAATTTCTAAACTAGGATATCTTTTACAGCTAATAAAAATATTAGAAAAAATGATCAATAAAATACATAAACCATTAATATGCTTGGCTAAACATAAGTGTAATATAATAAGAACATCAAACAATTGCACAATTGAGCACAAAGACTTAGGTAATTGTAAAACTCTAAGTTAAGAGATAATAACCAAGCTAATAAGTAGTCTTTTCTCAAGACTTAATAGACAAGATAGTTTGAGTGAATTAACAAGACTTAGAATAGCTTAAGAATGCCAGAAAGCAGGCTTAACAGAAGACATTTGGAACAATAAAAGAAAAATAGAAGTTAAGAAGTTTTGAAAGAACAACATAGCCTGTCGAACAATAGCTAAAGCAAAAGAAATAGGAATGAACATTAAAGCAGAAAGATCCTTATGAAAGGTTTATAGACAAGGTAAACAAATAAGAGATATGCTAGAAACAAAAATGTGAATAGCAAGCAGTAGCACAATAAATGAATAGGAGTTATTATACTTAAACCAACTTATAAATATGAAAGGTAATAACCTAATCATATAGAGACAGCTTAAGAGTCTTCAAGGTTTGTCATATAAAAGAACCAAAATAAATAGTTTAGTAAAATAGAAGAAAAGATGTTAAAAACACAAGTAAGCAAAGAAATACAAAACTAATACAAAATAAAAAGATACAATTCATAGGCACTAAAGATTAAGTGGACAAAGGTGTCTGAAGACTGAAGGAAAAAAGAATGGATTATTTATAGACTGAAACATAACTGACAAATAGGCAAAGTAATTAGAAAGAAAAAGAAAAAAGTGTTAGCAGAACATTGGTCAATGCATACAGAAGAAGGTAAAACATTAACAGAATTAAGTATATGCAAAGGTTGTAAAAACAGTTCAAAACAAATGACAAACAAGTATGAAAGATAAATAAGACAAGACCACAACATGAAAGTGATATTAGAGTTGCTAATAGAGAAGGTTAAAAATAGAATAAATACAATGTTAGAGCAGATACTAGAAGATAAAATAATAGAAGAATGAAAAAGAGATGAAATGAAGTTACTAGGAATAAGACAAACAGAAGAATTAGAAATAGAACTGATTAGAAAACAAGAAATAGAGAGCACAATTACAAAGCAGTTAGTAGAGATATTGATATGAAACAAGAAGAAAAACAAAAGAAAATACAGTTTCTATACTGATGGAGCATTATATATGAAGAAAAAAGGAAACAATACAAAAAGAATAGGTATCAGTTAGGTACAAGTAGAAGAAAAAGAAAACTGGCCTGAGGAGAAAATTGCATTTGGAATTGAAAGCTAACCTTCAGCAACAATATCAGAATTAGCAGCAATATGGACAGTAATCTTAACAGTACCAGAGGAAAAAAGTATAAAAGTTTTTATAGACAGCATAGCAGCATTAAGAAACATTAATAGAGCACTTCAAAATATGAAAAGGAAAAAAATCTTGAAAAAGAAAAATGCAATATAGATAATGAACATTATAGATCTAATCAAGAGTAAGAACATTAAAATAGAAATAATCAAGATTAATAGTCATAGTGAAAATAAATAGAATGATAGAGCAGACATTTATATGAATTAAGAAGCAAAATGCCAAAATAAAATATATGCAGATAAAGTCAAATATGATGGGATAGAGTACCATTTAGTATAGGAAAACAAGAAAATTGACATATTAGCAAAACTTCTGCGTAAAATAATAGCAAATGCCAGAATAGAAGCTAGTTGGAAAGAGATAAATCCAATACAGAAGTTAGAAAGGCATTACATAAGTGGTCAAGTTTTTGAAAAAAAATAAACAGAACAAAAGAAGTTTATTGTATATCAAGAAAACTTGGCACAAAGAAAAAACAGCAATCAAGTGCATAATAAATAGCCTATTAACACTTGAGGAGCTAAACAGAAGAAGACCAGAAGTATATACAACAACAAAGTGTCAAGTATGTTAAGCTAAAGAAAAGAGACTCAGGCACACTTAGCAAGTTGTAGTAAACAAAAGAGTTTGTAGAAGCAAATACAAAAAGTTGCAACAGCAACAGCAATAAATAAACTTACGAAAGAGAAAAAAAACAGAATTCCATCACAAATTCTCTATAAGAAATTTTTTGAAAAAACAGAAGCAGAAAAATTACAAACAGTGAAGTGCTAATAAAGGAAGTTACAATACTAAAAGTAGAGAAAAGATTAAAGTAACTCTTAAGCAAGCAAGCAACACAGAAGTATATAGATATAGCTACAAAAACAGTATAAAACACCTTCTATGACCAAGTATGGAAAGTGTGATATGAAAAATACAAGCTTAGGAGAATAAAATTAATATAATAAACAAAATAAAAAAAGATGCTCATGCAAGAGAAAAAACAAAGAAAAGGATAAAAAAAGATAAACAAGCAAAAGAAGAAAAAAAAGAAAAAAAAGCAGAAAAGGCAAACAAAGTAAAAAAAGAAGCCTTGAAGACAATAAATATGCTTGTTATAAAAGGTAGAAGACCCTTCTTGTATGGCTTTAGGTAGTTATACAAGCAGTCTATTCTTAACTAAGATAGTACAGCAGATTGCACTTAAGTGCCATTAGGGTAGCCGAGTGATGCTAGACTTAGATGTTGGAAAATTCTATATAATTGTATAAATATAAAGTTTCAAAAATCTTAATAAAGTACTAGCATAACTGCTTAAGGTTAAAAAAAAAAAAGTTAAATATTTTTATACATTTTAAAAATATTTAATAAAATAAATATAATTCTTAGTATCTTCATATATTATCTATTGTTGTTTTTTAGTTTTATATATAAATTATTATAAAAATCTTTTATTAAGTATTTTTTAAATATTATACTATAATCAACAGTTATTAAAAATTTTAAAAAAACTAAATTTCAAGTTAATAATATAATATTTTAAAACTAATATATATTAGTTTTAGAATTAAAATCTTTGTAATTAATAATTATTATTTTTTAAAAAATTTTTCTTAAACAAATTTTTTTATAATATTTAATTTTAAGTTATAATTTTTATATATAAAACAAAATTAAATATTAATATTTTTTTTTAATATTAATAATAAGACTATAACTCTATTTTTATTAAATATTTAATTAAGATTTTATATAAAGTATAATTCTGCTTTTAAAATATTATAGAAAAAATAGAAGTTTAAATTAATTTATCTGTAATCTAAACCAACCAGAATGCCCAAGACTTATCTAAAATTGAGTATTAGTAATTATATATAAAGAATTAGGTTTATATTTAATCTATTATATATGCAAGAATTTATTTTTGAACTAATAGAATTGAATAAAAGAAAATATAATGAAAGTAAAACAGAGTTAAAAATAAGTTATATTCAAAAGTTTGAGTTATAAATCTTAAACATAATAGGAAATTAAGATTTTGTAATAAATTTGTTAATTATAATAAAGCAGAAACTTTATAATAAATGTTGTTACTACTTTTTTGAATATTAAACTTACAATAATATCAATATATTTATTTGGTATTAGACCTATTAAAGTTGAGAAAATTAAAGGTACTTTAATATACTATAAATAGTTATACTACTTAGCAGCTTAATTTGATTGTATAAATTAATTATAATATTTATATAATGTCAAGTATATTAGTATTAAAAGTATGTTTTACTAAGATCTCTATAAAACTGTATAGTAATTTGTTAGATAGGCAAGTTGTTTAGTGAAAATAATAACTAGTTTGGTAATATTGGTAATAAATTAATAAATATAAATAATATTTTTTATATAAAATATATAAAGTAAAAAATTATATAGTAGGATTTTAATTTTGGAGAACTTAAAAATAAAGAACTAGAAGCTATATGAAAAGTTTAGGATCTTTTTATTGTTGTTAATGTATAACCAGGTAGCTTATCAATTAATATAGTTAAGAATTTTATACTATTGTAAAAGTAATTTGTATAATCCATATTGTATAAATATATGTATAACATATTGTGCAAATACTGTAATAAATAAGTAATTTTAAAAAAAAGTTTTCAAAATTTAAAGTATATGCAAAATTGTAAATATTATAAGATATAAAAGTAAAATATAACAAATTATGATGATTCATATAAATTGATTTGCAAGGTTATTATACTAATCATCTTGATAAACAGTAACTTTGTAAAAAATAATATAAATATTATATAATTTGATAAAGTTAATAAGTATATTTCATAATAAAAAGTATAATATATATGTATAGAATAAAGTATAAGTTGAGTTTAAAAGACTGTGATATTTAAGTATTACAGATTGTAAATTAGTAAATATATATATAATACAGTTTTAAAAAACTATATTAAGAACAAATAAGATAGTAGTAAACTCAGACTTAAATAAGCAAAACCAGTATCTTGTTTGAACTTAAAATATATACAATATAGTATTGTTGAGATTTGAATTAATTTAATATTCATAGAGCATTGTGATGTGCTCAGGTTAACAACTGAGCTATCTGTATAAAAGTAAAGTTTTAATAATTGTATATTATAGTTAGCAATTTGTTAAAGATTGTCTGTTAAAATGCCAGATTCAAAAATAGTTGGAATTAAATATATTGTAATGTTAATATTAGGAGAATTAGCTAGTATTTGGAACTGGTTTTATTTTTCTTATATTAAAACTAATTTTAATTAGATTTAACATATAAAAAATAAAATCAGTTCCAAACACTAGAATTAGCAATTTGAATAGAATATTAAATTGTAATAAAGTATATGAAATCAAGATGATTGGCATTAAAGTTAAGAGTTTTATTGTATATATTAACTTGACCAAAAAATCTTATAAAAGATTAATAGAAATATTAATTGTATATTTATTAGTAATTGTATAAAAGTTAAGAGAGCAACTTATATATACTTGTGATTGAATAAATAAAAAAGAATAAAGATAAGTAAATTGTGATTCTATATAGAGAAATAAGAATGGTTTCTAAAGAGGAAGTCTGTTTTCTAATTTTATTAGTAATAATTTGATCATTAAGTATTATAATAAGCTATTGTTTTTTGTATTAAAAAAAGGGTTTAATTGAATAATCATAATAGTTTGTATTAGGTAAATATAAATGTTGGTCTTCTAGATAATTAAATCAAAATAGTTGTTTGGCTTTAGAAATTTTGTTTATATATAAAGATATGTGTTTTCAGTTTAAAAAACATAAGTTATTAAATGTAATAAGTTAATCTAAGTAAAAAATACAGTAATCTAAATTATTTTTTGAATATTAAATATTTAGAATGTATTAAGAGTAATGATTTAAATAAAATAAGCTCTTTTTGAATAGTATATAAGATATTATATAGTAAATTTGATGTGAAAATTATGCCAAAATGTTTAAAAAGTTAAATAATTTTAAAGTTTATTAAGCCTATCAATAATAGGATTGTTATATATTAGAATACTAATGAGTGATTATAAGTTGTTAAATCCTAATATGAGCATTTATTTTTAAAATATTGGAAAAATTAAGCCTTTTAGTAAAGTTTTAATATAATATTATATTATAGTTGAATATCTTATATATTACAAATATGAACTCTTTCTGACAATCACTTGTACCAAATTCCTGTTGCAAACATTTGATTCTTATTCAATATTTTATTAAGTAAACTGCTTTTGGACATCTAAGTAAAGTTGTTTTTAACACAATTTTACATTTAGCTAGCCAAGTTTTATATCTCTAAGTTCTTTTTCAACAGAGATATATTTAATAAACCAAAAAATACTTCTATTCAAGTTATCTCAATATTTTACTAGGTTAACTGCTCTGGTGACTTAGAACAAACTAAAAGAGCTTATTATCAGCTTCATTTTGATATATAAATCATTAAAAATAGTCTAAATTGAGTAATTTACAAAAAATTCCTTTAAACTCTCTTACAAACCTTTGTATTTTATTTTTACAGTTTTTTTTATTTTTTTGGAGGGCTGTCTCTGGTCTGCCCCATTCAAACTCACCCAAATAGAATTACAAATCAATATTAAACTATCTAAACTAATCTGTACTGTTTATAAATTTGTATTCTTATAATTTTACACAACTTTTTGTTCAATATCAATCTTGACTTAAGATCTGCAAATGTTATATACTCTGTGTAATTTTTATTTGGCACACTCTGTGTTTGTCATACCCTCTTATTTATCACATCCTGTTATCTGTTATACTCTTATTTGTTACACCCCTATATCTTTCAGATCACCTCATATTCAAGATCCTTATAATCTATTTTATTTTTATTTTTCAAGCAAAAATGCCAACTCTTATTAATGAAGACCCAGATTCTTATGATATTGACTATTACCATGGCAAATATAAAGACCATCACAGTGTAGGAATGATTAAAGGAAAACCTCAATCTTTACAAGTACTCCCTGCAGATGTCAATTTAACTACTTGTAATACTTCTATTAAAAAACATCACTACTTTAAAGTTCCTTTACAACCTATTATTGCTACATGTCTCTGTGAAACATATCATACTAGTTTTACTTCTAAATTTTATAGAATTCCCTACTTTACATCTTTTGGTCAACTCATGCCTCAAACTACATCTACTATGTCTGCAAAACGATTTACAAAATTACTGATGAATTACCTGTTTCATTTAATTCTAAACAACAACAACTGGATACCTCCTTAACTAAACCTCACATTTTATTTTCTAGCTTTCAAATTGACCCCATTCTAACTACAATTATTACACACTCTCAACATTACCATATATGCTTTATATATAGAATTAAAAACATCTCTTGTGTCACAACTGAACAAAGCAATCATGCTTCAGATTATTTTATTTGCACTATTTTTAAAAATAATTTATTACATAGGCTCTGTGTCTCTTGCCTATTAAACATTAAACTTAAACCTCTTATACAAACTTCACTTTTAACATTTCAATAACAAATAATCACAACTACAATCAAATTAAAACTAATTAGTCTAAATGCTCAAACTTCTTTTTCCACTTCTCCAAAACAAACCATTCCTTTTTTTACTCTCAAACAAAAAATTATTCTTGCCCTTATTAAACTTCAACAAATGAATTTGCTGACAAAATCCAACTTTTTACTTCTTATTTCTCCAAAAAAGGAAAAAACAACAAACAACAAAAACAAAAGAAAAAGAAAAACCAAAAAGATACCAGTAATGACCTCAACTGGTTTAAAGAATATCCAGTAACTGACTTAATAAAAAACAATACCAAACTTAATAACCCTATTGCTCAACAACTTCTTGCTTTCATTAAACCATATCTTATTGATATCTATCCAGGAAAAATTATTCAACCAGCATCTAACAAAGCTCTTGAATCAAAACTTAATTACAAATATCTAGTTAAAACTTTAGCAGACAAAAGATCTAAATTTTTAACTGATCTCATCTATGAAGCAAATTCTTCAATCAACAAATTAATTTCTATTCTATTTGAACTAATTCATTTTATTTTTATTTTTCTTCTCTAAGATTTATTACAACCCTCTTTACCAAACTAAATTATCCAAAAATCTTCACTTTTTATAGCTCTATTACACCATATACTAGCAGCCTAGTTAATATGTGTTTCTCTACATATGTTGTTATTTGATCCATCCTAGTTATTCTAGTAATCTTTTTTTAGAGCCTTCTGATGGTTTGGTAGTACTATTGAAAGTCCATGCTACCTTTTTACTTAGAATTTTCAAGTGGATTTCTATGCTTCAGTTTCTTAGTGTTATGCATCTGGTAGTTTTATTATAAGTTTGTACCAAAGTCTTATGCAACACTGTTTATTAATATTTCTCTATGTATGTGTAATGTTACAATTTGTATAGATGCCCTAAGCTTCCATTCAAAATAATGTCTCTAAGATTACAGATCATCTTTTCTGTCCAACTAATTGACAAGATACAGTTACCATAACACAAGTATAATTTTCAAATTTTGCTATTCATGGGATTTGAACACTAGACCTGTCACTTAAGGGTTGACAACTTATTCACTTCACTAGGTTATCACACTCAGATTTGTTATTTTATTTTTTTTTTTGGTATTAAGGTGAGGCCTTGCTCATATCTTTATTAGTAATTTTAGTTGTACATATTAATATACTATATACTAAGATAAGATTTGCTATTTTATATATTATGCCATTAAATTAAGTTCATAAGAAGTTGTAATCTAATACTAACCAATTGTCTAATTAATTAATAAAAGCTTACTTTAAGTATATATTGATTTTTAGATATTTTTTTAATAATTTTACTATAATAAAAATTATGAAGATGTATTTTGAAAAAGTTGAAAAGTTTGCAGCATATTTTTGTTTATTTTTTATTTTTTTTTAGTATTAAAGTGACTTTTTTGATTTTTTAACTTTTATTAATAACATTTTTAGTAATATAATTCAATGAACCATTACAGAAAAGTATACAATTGGCTATATATGTAACTTTTCTATATTACCTATTTAAAGAGTTTACTTAAAGTTTTCTACCAATTGCTATATCTAATATCTCTGCTTGAGTGTTCTACTTTAAACCTTTTGAACCTGCAATTTGTATTAACATCACTAAGTCATATTCAGATTCCTAGATTAATATTTCAATCTTAAAACTATTTTATTCTCAAGATAAACTTATTAGAAACTTTTGTACTTATTTTTATAGCTAATTTAGATATTGCTATTGCATAACTAACACTTGTGATCAGAGTTATATTATTTAACTGTTATTCTCTTATAGAGTTTATTTGAATTTTAGCATCTACTTTACAGTATAACTTCAGTACTTTAGTATATCTTTGCCTTTTTACCTGTTTTTTTTATCAGACTCTCAATTCAGATAGGTCATATATGACTATAACCAGTCTATTGGTATATTAGATCAGCCTTTATAGTAGTACTATCAAAGATTTGACTACCTCTCTAATCTGAATTTTCTAAATGAATTTCTTGTTATTCAATTTTAATTAATTTACATAGTTATAAGAACTTATCTAGTATTTGCATCATCTGCTTGTCAGTTTATATTTCTATATATAATTACACAGTTATTCTATGAACTATCATTCATGTTAGTATGATCATCATTACAGAAATCCTAACTCAATTATTGGTAACAGTTGTTATAATACAAATATTATATAAATAATTATCTAAAATTTTATTATCAATAGGATTTGATACTCAATCTACTACTTGATAGTTAACAACCTAACCACTTTACTAGGTACTACACCTTCTATATTTCTGTTTATAGTTTTGTATAATTTTACATTTTATTAGTAACTAAAAAGTTTACTAAAAAGTTATATAAAAAGTTAAGTTTGGATTTTGTTACTTGGCTATAAGATGAAAATTGTTGAGATTGTTAAAGTAGTTTTTTAATTAAACTATTATTTTTGTTATAATAATAGAGCTTAATATAAAGATTATTATTATTGTAAATTGTTAGTTGTTATATTAAAATTATTGTTGTTTAGTAAAATAGAGTTGTTAATATTCATGTTATTATTAGTATTATTTGTTTTTGTAGAGATTAATAAAAGAGATGTAAGCTTAGAAATAAGAAGATTATTTAAATAATATTTATTAAAAAATTAGATAAGTTGTTAAACTGAAAGCTTGTATTGTAAAAAGTAACCTTGTTTAGAATTGTTGATAGGTTAAGGTTTGGGTTGATTAGTTAATTTGGTTTGTTTATCAAAATAATTATTATAATATACTTTATTTTTGTAAAACATAGTTTTATTTGCAATTTATAATTATTGTTAATAACTTTGCAGTTAATTAAAATTTGATATTTAAAACAAATATGTATATAAGTAATTAATAAAAAAGATGATGGGACATTTGATGTTAATTTGTAAAGTGCTTATCAAAGTTTTGATTTGTAAGTTAATTGTTGTTTGCTTAATTGTATTGTTAATTTTATATGTTTTATAGTTTGCTAAGATAAATTAAATATAAAATAATCTATATATATACTTAAATAGTTGCAGTTGTTTAAGAAAATAAAAAGAAATATGTAGCTAGATAAGTTTTTAATTCTATAATAACACATTTAATAGCCTTATATTTATTAAGAATAATATTAATATTTTTTGATTTTTTTTCATAAATTGCAATATAATAAGAACTAGTATAATTGTTGAAAAAGTAATCAAGATTTAAAGTTTTAGATGCTATAGTACTAAAAGTAAATATATTAAATAAATTATAATAACTAGATTATAAATATGAGTTTAAAATAGTACAAACTATTTTACTATTACTAGTTTTTAAAAAAAGTTTTAATTATAAATGTTTTAGATTATTTAAGAGAATTCAAAAGATATAAGACAAATGTAAAAGCAAGCTAAATGTTTAAAAAATATTAATTGGTATCAAAAAAGTGAATTTTTTAGAACAACCCAATAGATTTTTCTAAAATTGCTAATAGAAAAACCTGTAAAAATAAGTTTTAGTTTTTGTTTTTTTGTATGTATTTTGATAAGTTTGAGTCTGTTTATAATAAAATATATATGAAAATAATTATCTTGAATAGCTGAATATTTTTTATTAGATAACAGAATATATATAATTTGTAAAATTTATAAAAAAAAAGTAAAAACTAAAAATTTAATTTTTGGATTTCTTCTTAGTGCTATTTTTTATATTACTACTAATTTCTTACTAACTATAAAATTTTATACCTTGTTTACTAAAAAAATCAATGTAGTTATAAATTTCAATACACTACAAAGATCTTTGCTGATTTTTATAATATATCTCAATTTATAAGCTGTCTTGATAACTGTCTTGACCGCACTAAAAATGCAAATAGCATTTAACATAGTTATCATAATAAAAGTATTAATTAAATATATAATGCAGAATATTATCTTTAATTTAAAATATTACAGTTTATACTATACAATAATGTAATTATATAATTTATTATTAATAGTTAAATTATTTATTATATTAATATACTAAAAGTTATTATTAACAATAGCAAAAATTATTTATATTATTTATTAGCTAATATTTTAAATTTTAGTACTAATTAAAAGTACTATTCTTCTTCTCTAACTTTTTAAAATTAAAAGCTACAGCTTTAAAACTTTATTATAAATAGTATTATATAAATATATTTTAGTAAAAATTTTTTAATTATTCTAACAAAAGTTAGATAAGAATTAAATTTACATTTAATTAAAAATTGTAAATTGTAATATTTTATAAATTATTTTTTATTAATCTAATAACATTAAACAGAAAATAAGATGCCTATCATTACAATAAAATTAATGTATTTAATGAAAATATCATAGAATATTATTCAAAAATATTACTAACACTTTAATTTGTATAAAAATTTTTGATTAAAAAATCAAATTGCAGAACTTAACTTGAAATAATTATTTCAAATAAACTATTATATGCTACTAATTTGATAATAAGACTACTACAATAATTACTTTTTTGAATTAACTAATATTACAGTTTTGTCTATAATAATATATAAATAATATAGAATTTATTTATTGTGTTATAGCACTATAGTGCTAGAGTTTTGTGACCAATTAAAATTTAAGATCAAGTGTAGCATGTAGATCATTTCTTTGTGTAATAAAAATAACAACTTTTTAAAAAATTAATTATATCTTAAATTTTTAATTAAAAAATTATCTTTTGTATATTAATAAAAAAAATTTCTTATAAAATTTTAGTATAAACTATGCCTTATCTAACTTTAATCTTAATCTTAATCTAACTCTAATTAAAAGTTTTATTTTTTAACAAATTATTAACTCTTTCTGATAATCATTTGTACCAAATTCTGCTGCAAACAATTAATTATTATTCAATATTTTATTAAGTAAACTACCTTTGGATGCCTAAGTAATGTTGTTTCTGATATAATTTTACACTTAAACAGCCTAGTATATATCTAAGACCTCTTATTTATTAAGATATTTTTTTATTAAATATAAAAACATTTCTATTCAAGATATCTTAAAATTTTACTAATTAAACAACTCTTATACCTTAGAACAAAAAGAAATAGCTCATTCATAGCTTTAATTTGATATATAAATTATCAAAAACAGCCTAAAACTGATCAACTTATTGGCAAAATATACTTAAACTCTCTTGTAAAATTTTTTTTATTTTTGCAAATTTCTTTTCTTATTTTTTGGAGGGTTGCCTCTGGTCTGTTTCATCCAAACCTGCCCAAAACAGAATTACTAATCAATATTATACAATTTATTAATTACAAATTTGTATTCTTACAATTTTATACAACATTTTGTTCAATACCAATCTTGACTTACAAATAGATCTGCAAAGTGTAACATACTTTCTGTGATACTCTTTTATTTGTCACACCCTGTGTTTGTCACATTCTTCTAATTGTCACATCTCTTATTTGTCACACTTCTTATTTGTCATACCTTCTTATTTGTTACACTATATATTATTAACATCCTATCAGACTCAAAAATCTTAATATCAAATTTGTTTTTATTTTTAAAGCAACCATGTCTATACTACTTAATCAAGATCCAGATCAATATGATTTAGATTACTTTTTGGCTAAATATAGTGACCATTTTGGTGCCATGACTAAAGAAAATAATCTATAACAAATTAAACTCATTCAATTTAACTAAATGCAATAAAAAAAACAAAATTCACTATTTCAAAGCATCTTATCAACCTTCTGTTATTTAATGCCTTTGTAAAGCTTATCATACTCTGTTTACATCTCATCATTACCAACTTCACTCAAGATCTACAACATCTTACCCAACTTCTGGCTCTGCTACTCCTATAGATATAATCTCAAATCAATTCAAAAGAACCAAAGATACTATCTCTCAATTACCTGTGAGCAAAATTCTTTTATTTCTATTCAACTATAACAACTCATCTGTTGCTACCTCTTCAACCATTACAGATTTTGCACCTAATACTATAACTATTAAAGCTCATACACAACATACTTACATTTGTATCATCTGTCATAAATCAAATATTTCATATGTTTTTCTAACTAACAACAAACATTCTCTTGATCCTACTGCCAAAATCTTATGTAGATATTCTACTCACTCTAGCTGTATTTCTAATTTTAAGTTAAAACTATTAATTCAGACTAAATCTCTTAATCAATAACAATGATCTGTTTTTCTTACTACTAAATTTACTCTAATTGAAAAAGACAAAATAATTCAAATCTTTAAAGATTTTTTCAGCTTCTTAAGAAAAAATGATCTACTTAGCAAAAAATAAAAATTCACAACAAACAAAAGAAAATCTTTTTGACTGAACTCAAAAATATCTAATCACAACTAAAATGGAACTATTTACTAACTTTAATATACCATTATTTCAACAAATTTTTGATTTTTTTAAACCTCATTTCATCAATTTACACTAGAAAAAATTATCAAACTTATAATTAAATCCAAGCAAGCATCTAAATGAAGTTTTAAATATTTCATTAAAACCCTTACAAGTGCATAACCTAAGTTTCTTATAGATATTATTTATCAACACAATCCTACTATTGACAACTTAATTACTATACCCTTCGACATCTTATACTCAACTCTTAAAATGCTTCTTTACAAATTCAAACAACTCTTTTTACTAAACACAACTATGTTAAAATAATTTTCTTATACAAATCAATTTCTCTTTATACTTTACAAAACTGCTTTCAAATAACAATTAATTTGGCAAGAATTCATCTTTATTTATAAAATAAATAAAAAACAATTGATTTTGCTAAATTCTCCAAAACAGTTAACATTTTACCAATACATTTTTCAGTTTACTACTTCATTAGTAAAGTTTCTATTAACCAATCTTTATTTAAATTACAAAATGATAAAAAATATAATATCAATATCTCATTTAATATTCCCAAACAAGAATTTCAACAAACCTTTCATATTCCTTCTCTTAAAAAATATAGACCTAATCTTGAATTATAGTTTAAACCCTTCTTTGCTAATTATAAAAAACAATTCATCAACATTAATGAAACTAAAACCTTCAATTATATCAAATATGAAATTGTTACTAAACTTACAGAATTATACAAAAGACTATTGCCTTTAGACTTCAAAATAATTTCAATTGATTCTCTTAGAGAATGGTTATTACTTTGTATCAAAGCTGCTTTATTTCATATTCATACCTGTACACATAGCAAAGATAATCCGTGCATCATTCTTTCTTTAACACTAAATACAATTTTGAAAACTTGTCTACTAATTTCTTTAATTTATCTTTTGAAAAATTTTCTGCTACCTCATCAAATAATAACTCAGTTAAATGAACTTAACCAGATCTTGATTTTTTTATTTTTGCAAAAGACCAAAAACATCATGCTACTTTTCAAAACATTACACCTTTACCTTTGCTTCACAAACTTGCTAATAAAACAGAAACTTACTTTTCAGACAACAATTATATTGTTGAAAACCCTAAATGTTGTAGTTTCTATTTCTACTCCTATTTTTGTGCCTTCCTCAGAGCTGCTGCTAAGAATGATAAAATCAATAATCTTAATAAACATCAGACCATTAACAAAATTACAACAAAACCAGTCAATATACATTTTCTTGCCTGAGTAATTACTTACTTTCATATCCTCAAACAACCAATAATTTCTATACCAGAAATTCTTGAAACATACAAAACTACAATCTATCTGCAAGCTAAAAAATCCTTTAAAAAAATTTAAAATCAAATTTCAATCTTTAAAAAGTTTAAAGATAATTTTTTTTTAATTCAAAACCTAGCAAAAATAATAACAAAGTTAAAGAAAAATTATCTTATGCCGAAACTCTCCAACAAGAAACTATTATTACCCATTCTCACAATTCTTTTTAATTAAATCTTTTGTAAAACACATAAATGCAACTATCACTTTTGAAATTATGATGTTCTTCATTAAACATAGGTTATTTCTAAAAGAGAATGATATAAATAGATAGTAGTTAAGTCCATTTACATAAAGAACCAAATTGATGATGGCCAAACTCAATGTACAGAGCAGGCTATAATACTCTTTGCAGCTGTGAGAGCCAAGCATATAGTGAGTAAATCTATAGAAGAAACTTTTACTTTCTTGAATCCTATTTCATTATTAAACATCAAAAAAGAACTACAAGAACCAATTCACAAGACATTATATAATCCAGACTTATGCTATAACCAATGGCTAGCATATCTAAATCTACTTCTACTTTCATATCTACAAACATTCAATTTATTTTTAAAACACATCTATCAATACAACTTTACACAATATAATAATTTCAACTATGCACTAAGATTAGCAAATAAACTTGACTATAGTAAATGCTATATACACTTACCACATGTGTCTCAACTCTTATCTGATTACTTCTTCCTATACCTATCAGGTTATACCTATTATCTATCTATATCTACATCTTCTAAATTTTCTCTAATAAACAATAATACATTAGATACTAACTTAATCATAAAGAATAATGAATTAGACAACACCTATTTTCAATTATTAGAAACTATCTTAGATAGTGTGAGCCTAATTTTTGGGGTCACAGGTGCCTGAATCAGGGTGACGATCCTTACCCAATCCAAGGTCACACAAAAAGTAATAGAAATGGCACTTATAGCACTTATGGTACTTATGGCACTTATAGTACTTACGGCACTTATGTCACTTCTGCTACTTCAGCCACATATGCAATAAATGGCATATCGGCCTTTTATGACATTTAGAAAATATATGGAGTATCTGGCATTTATGGCATAAATTGATTATGAATGTAAATAAGATGTTTATTATAAATAAAGGGCCTTTTCGCCCCAGGAATAAAAGTAGTCCCTTATACAAATAAAACTTCCAATATAAATAAATATCTGATCTATAATAAGAGTATAAGTGTAATAATAAAATAAAACATTGTTAACCCCACTGTTGTCCATATCGTTCACTCATTTATAAACCACTAAACTCGCCGTTGATCGTGCACTGCAAGTCACATGACAAGACTGTTAACAAAATCGAAGAAGTTCCAACCCTGATTCGACGTAGTGTAATACTGGGTTGAAGCATACAAGAGAAGACAAGAGAAGACAAAGGTTAATAGAAGAATCGGTTAAAGGAAAGACTTGAGGAAGAAGACTAGTACTTACCTACGGATAAACCACCTGCCAAATCTAACATGCCGATTTCGACTTAGTCGCCATAGGTTACGTGAGAGTTGGATTAGTTTAGCAACAGACTCACCGAATTCTGGAATCACAATAGATATAATGAAACTACCATAGCTAATCGATATTACAACAACATCCAATTTAATACCTGCTACAACAAATTTTTATTTTACAACCACATACCACTACTCCCTCATTCTCAAACTATTATTACTTTTTTATAATATATTCACAGCTTTGAATACTCATTTAATAACTTATATGGCTACACATTAACTATCTTTATTAAAAATGATTATAGCAAAGCTTATGTTTACCTTTTATCTAAATTCAAACCCTTACCTAATTACTTCATCTTATCAGTTCAAGCCATTTGGCACTATTCAAATATTCAACTAAAATCTAATACATTAGCACTAGTCTTTTCTATATCAGCACCTTCAAACTATTAGTTCTTCTCTATCTCTCACCTATTCCAAATACCAGAACTTCCAAAACATTACAGTTTATATTTACTTTCCTCTAATTATTCAACACAAACAAACTTCAAACTACTTGAACTATCAATTTGCACACATAATATACAAGGCTATAATGGAGACCTAAAGTAACAAATCTAAAAAGACTTTTGTTTTTCTAACAATCTCAAAATCATTAGTATTACAGAAACTAAAATTGCTGCAAATAACCCTATAACCAAATTACAAAAATCTAAACATTTTACTTACCTCTGGTTCTGTATTGATAATCCAAAAGCTGGCATAGCTATTATGATTCATAAGTTTATTAAATGCCATATTCACAAAATTCTACCCTTTTTTGAATATGTTATTGCAGTAGATCTTTTCTTCAAACATGACATTAAGTTTAGAATAATTTCAATTTATTTATCATATGATAACTTCCAACTTAGACTATCAATACAGAATACTATTATTTAATAGATCCAACAAGCTATTATGCTAAACATACAATCTATTATTTTAGGTGACTTTAATACATCTGATTACCTTACACAATTCTTTTCAATTAAATACAAACTATTTCACTTCCTTTAATATAATAATTTATACAACTTAGCTAGTCACACACAATACTCTATATTTACTTGGCAAAGCAGCAGATATAGTAGTAGCATTAACTATATCTGGGCTAACCAACCTCTTCTTTGTTATCTTAACTCTTTTACTATTGAAGATCCTGATATTAGTACTCAAAGTGACTACAAAATTCTCATTTCTAATTGGTATTTTTCCTATGCATACTAAGGCAAACCCCATTATTTAACCAAAACTCAATGAAAAACATTCTTATACAAAAACATAAATAATGAACAATGGTAACTTTTTTCAAATCAAGTAACATTAAACTTAACTACTTATCAAATACTACTAAATATACAAACCTCAGAATCCTTAGAATCTACATGGTACAAAATTCGAAACAGTATTATTACTACAGCTCTTTAACACATTCCTAACAAAAAATTTACAGTCAGAAATTTCCAACTCATTTTCTCTACAAAAGCTTTAAAATTACACCATTATTTCAAAAACTTGGCAATATTATTTGACAAACTAAACATGCACTTCAATACCAACACCTATTCTATTTTATCATAACAACTTATTACCTATATTAATACATCTTGTAATCTTAATATTTCATTACTACTAGCTGAATATAATCTATTAACAAACTAGTTAAGCTTAGCCAAAAATAAATGAAAACATTATACTATACTCATAATATAGAAAATATCAAAAAGATTAAACAACAAATTGATAACAATATTACTAAAAGATGTAATAAATTACAAACAAACTCATCTTAATGATCAATAGTATTTTTAACCAATACAAAGATCTTGTCAAATTTGACAACATCATAACAGACAATGATCTTATTACCGATACACCTAATATTAAACTTCATATCCAATAATACTTTGATTAATAGACATTATATCGACATATTAACTAACAAATATATAAATCTGACTGGCAAAATGAATATAACCTCAAATCAGACATAAACTCTAAATAGTATAACAACACTCTTTTTAAATTTACTACTGATAAAGTCAATTCAACATTAGCTCAACTTCCAAACAATAAAGCTTGTTGCCCTTCTGGTATTAGCTATGAAATGCTCAAACATGCAGGCTTATCATTTCTCTAAGCAATTACTGCTCTTTTTAATAGATATATTTTTACAAACCATATACCAAAATAATAGAAAGAAGGTAGAATCTTCCTAATCTCCAAAAAGCCAATCTTTGATAGTAATCTTACTAACACAAGACCTATTAGTCTTCTTGAGCATACTAAAAAACTATACACCAAACTGCTTACAAATTACTTAAACAA
>CAJVQA010001018.1:0-28167 GCA_910591915.1 Cetraspora pellucida | reverse complement strand
TTGTAATAGCTAACCTGATATAAAGTCAATAAAGTATCACCACAAGTATAACCTTTAACAAAAAAAAAAAAAAAAAACAATAGAAATAATGCATCATTACTATGCTGTTATTCCAGTCATTCTTATAACATCTAAATAAAATGTTAATATTAAAAGTAGTAGTATTAGATAGAGCTATTAGAAACAAATTCTGTTAGATAAAAAAACTTTATTTTTTATTTGATAAACCTTCACAATATTAAAACTTGTATGTGCAGTGAACTGAGAAGCTTGTTATATCAAAAGCATTATGCTATTGTGTTCAGTATAAATGCTGCTTCATATAGTAACATTAACAATTATGATACTAATTTAGTTAAATACTTTTATAAATTTCATTCATTGCAACCAAAGATGGGCTAAATTGATTACATACAATTATTTAATATTAATTAATACTATTTAAATTTTTGATAATAACTTAGAATTTAAAGCTCTTAATATTTTAATACAATAACCATAATGTAATTTATATTAAAGAAATTCATTGAATAGAAATTATTATTCTTAATTATATAATTATTATATCATGATTAGAAGTATGTATCTTAGATCAATTTCTTATCACTGATACAAATGTAAGATTAATTAATGATTCTTATAAGTAGTTGCTGTTAATACTAATCTAATCAATAAATAATGATAATACAAGATAATATAGTAAAATAAAATAATTTATATATATATAAAGATATCTAATAAATAAGAGATATGCTTAATTCTGATTAATAACATAGTATCAAAATTTATATTCATAAGCAAAGTGAGAATAAAATTAGTGTCTTTTTTTCTAAAATCAAATAATAATTACAATACTTCCTTAACTTTATGATATTACTAATTGAAGACAAATTATATTTTGCTATTTGACTTGAATTTTTAGTAACAGAAGTCATTTATTAATCTGAAGAGAAAGATTAGGTGTAAATCTGGATCACTTTCTTATGATTTAGAAATTTTATTTTTTGTAATACTTCTTTATCTAATTTAGTATTCTAATGAATTTGTGTCATAATTTTTAAAATAAGCAGTATATTAAATTATACTTATCTTATTCACTTTCTTATCAATTGGGTTTAGATGCTATTAATACCAAATTAGTTATTTTAACCTAGTTTTTTTTACTTGTGAGGCATTTGTACAGTTAGTCACATATGAAAGTATAAGTATATTATATTTAGACTAATCATAATTTTTGATCTTTTAACTCAAAATATAACATATATAAATCTATAATGTGATTTTTATCTGTTTGCATTTAGCAAAATTTAGTTTCTTTAAAATGTCTAATTTAAAAAAGCACTCTAATTATACATCACCCTCTTAACAAAGTAAAAAAAATCATAACAATGATAATGATTTGCTTTTTAAAGTACCTCAATGGGTTGATATTGGAAATAATAAAACTAGTTTTGTTTAGAAGCATTTTGGGTTAAAAACTAATGGCTATGCTTATTGTAAATATATTGTAAACCAGAATAAAAAGATGGAATATAGATGGAACTACATTTATAATTCTCAAACTAGTAGTAATATTCATCATTTAGGAACAGTTCATAAAATATATGAAGAAAAATTAGTAAATAAATTTAAATTTATTTTTTATAATTAAAATTTTAGCATTTTTACTAATGTATTTAATTTTTAGAAACAAACAAAAATCAATGATCAATTTAAAAAAGTTACATCGCATAAAAATCAAAGCAGTATGAATTATAATACACTGTTACAAACTGGATTATAATGGATTCTCAACCTTTTAGTATAGTAAATGGGTTAGGATTTCAGAAAATAATGAAAAAATTTGATCTAGTATTTTATTTACCAGCCTATAAAACTATTAAAAAAAATTTTAAGTATTGGATATTAAGCAATGTTTCAATCAATAAAAGAATTAATTAGCAAATCATGTAAAAATGCAGCTATAACAACTAATCTCTGGATATCATATATGAAAGATGAATATATAGGAATAACCTGCTACTAGTTGAATAATGATATAGAGCTATATGATATCCTTCTTTGTATTGAAAATATTAAATATTCTTATATTGATGATTATATTTGTAATATTGTTATTTTTAAAATTACATCTATAGGTTTAAATAATAAAGTTAAAGTAGCAGTTACTAATAGTGATTCCAATATAATAAAGGCAATTTATGAGTAGAAAGATGTTGAACATGTACTATGCTTAGCACATACCTTTCAATTATATATAACCAAGACTTTGCATAAAATTAAGCTGTATATAAAAAGATATAAAAAATTAAATAGTTTTTTTAATTCTCCTAAACAAAATAAAAAATTAGAGAAAGTATAGCATCAATTATCAAGAAATGAGACTAATTATGATGTGCTAAATAGTTTAGCTTCAGCTAACCAAGATTTGTTTAATTTAATTTCATCTGATCTGACCTCAAATAAAGAAACAAATGAATCAACAACTTATATTCCTTTAAAAATCTTAAGAACTATTAATAAATATAATACCTAGTAGAGGTTTTTATTAGCTTTTTAGATATGATTAAAAGAATTAAAAGATTTCATAAAACATGTTATCTTTAAACTTTTTTTAAAAAATAATAAAGAAGCAAAAAAAGACTATAAAATATTAAAAAAATAGTTCTTAAAATATTAGAAATGAGATTTGCTTAATTATCTAATTGAGTTGTTTCAACTAATTGAAGAAGCAACAGAATGGCTTAGCAGTCAAAAGTATTGCACATTATTACTAATATATCCTATTATATAAGCCCTAAAATATAACTATCTTGTAATTGAAGAAAGTGATGATATATATGTTTTTTTTATTAAAAGTTGTACAATTTATAAAGCTTTGCAAAATTCAATAAATATTTTTTTGCTGTTATTTTTAAAATTATGTAGTATATATGACTACCAAATTTTATATATAATACACTATGTATATGTCCCATTTAGCACTGCATATATGTAGTATATATTTAGTATTTTGTACATATATATGTATATACAAAACTGGGTAATATAATTATAAGTTAATAGAGTTATATGCTAAGTAGTATTAGAAAATTTTGCTAATTTAAAACTAATTTAAACTTAATCAAATTTCTCTAATCAATTACTATACATATAAACTAAATTATTAGATAGTGTGTATAGAATTAATTCATAAATTGAAAACTTTAAAAAATGTTATATTATTTATTAATAATATGTTATTTTATAATAATTAAAAATAATAAAAATTGAATTAATGAGTAAAGAATCAGATTGGATGAAAGAAAAAATTGAAGAAGAAACTGAGAAAGAAACTGAAGAAGAAACTAAAGAAGAGACAGAGAAAGAAACAAATAATAGCATTAATAGACCAAATATTACTAATATTATTAATTTGGTCAAAAATACAATTTATAATACTCTCTGTAATTATTTTAATTCTCTATCAAATTCAGTCTTATTTGTGAGTATTTTAGACCCTAGGTTCAAAAAAATAAAAGAATAGTCAGAAAAAGAAAAAAAAAGAGCAATTGCTTTATTAAGATCTAAATACATCCATTTTAAAGATAGAGAACTTTTAAATAATAGCCAAGAGTCTAGCAATAAAAATAGATATCATTTTAAAGGGCATAAAGAAAAACCAAATAACAATTTTAAATTACATCTGTTTAAAAAAAACAAAAAGATTAATGAGAATGAAGTTGATATTATCTTGACAGATTTCTGACACCACAAGCTAATAGTAATAAAGATCTATTTAAATGATGAAAAGATAATAAGAAAGATTTTTTCATTCTTTTTAAGATATCTTAAAAATATTTAGGAATTTCAACAATGTCCATTTTTAGTGAACATCTTTTTAGTGATACAGATAAACAAATAATAGTTGAAAGAAACAGGCTTAAGCCTAATATAGTTAATAAACTTCTTTTTATTAAAAAAAATAGGGAATATAATAATTTTTATAATTAAAAAATTATAATTGTTAGTAGTATGCTTTTTAAATTTACTGTAATTATTAGTTAAATCATCAATTATATAAAATTTACAAAATATTTTGCAAATTATTGAAAATAGCATATTCAAATTTTTAGTATATATCCAATAAATATGCAGGATTTTGCTATTGGTTAATTAATATTAAAATTTTAGTGTTTGTTGTCTATATTTTTATAAGGTTAAACAAAAATAAAAAGTCTTTAAATTAAGATATTTCTGATAAAATAAAAATTACTATTACTATAAGTTTCTGCAGTAATCTGCATATTGTTTGCTAAATTTGGTGAACTCATTAATTAATGAATCTATCACAAAGTAC
This sequence comes from Cetraspora pellucida, assembly GCA_910591915.1. Taxonomy (NCBI): domain Eukaryota; kingdom Fungi; phylum Glomeromycota; class Glomeromycetes; order Diversisporales; family Gigasporaceae; genus Cetraspora; species Cetraspora pellucida. The sequence continues at coordinate 23,828 of CAJVQA010001018.1, read as the reverse complement.
CACTATAATATAAGCATGAAATAATACTAACCTACAAGTTAATTAATTGACCTATTATATTTTTATAAAATAATGAACATAGGTATTATTTAGAGCAATAGCCTGAATTAAGCCTAATTTAGGCTGAAATTTGTAATGTTACATCTGTAAAACAATACAGCATGTATTATTTTAAAATTATAATTTTAAATCTGATACATTCAATCTTCTATAAATGCATATTGTTAAGAAGAGTGCATTTACAGAATATGTGCTTATTAAAAGGAAACTATATATGAAGTTATTCAATTAAATAAACTGAATAAATGATATATGCCTATAGAAAATGCATGTGAAGTGCACTTACAAAGAATCAACTATATATCATTTGTCTAATAAGCTATATGCCATACTTGTCATACTAGAATGCATGTTAAAAAAATAAATACATACCTATGTATGTATAAAATTATAAAATCTATAATATTATAATTTTTAGATTTTTAGATCTTTGTAATTATATGCATAAAATTTGCTAACCAAACTATGTATATATGTACATTGTAAAAAGGAAAATTTTGAATTTGCAGTTCAAAGTAACACAAGTCTCAAAAATCCTTAGAATTATGAAAATCACAAGGATTTCTGTAATTCTAGAGATCTTTGATATCTTAGTTATTAGTAATATAACTGTTATCTTTCAGATAATAAGAATAATAAATATAACAGAGATAATGGAAATAACAAAGATATCAGAGATATTAAAGATATTTGATATATTAGAGATATCTGATATATTAGAGATATTAGATATATTAGATATTAGTAATATCTTATCTTAATATATATAAAATAATATATATAAGCAGCATGAACTCATCTTGAAAAAAATCAACTCTGGTGAGTCCAATTTGAAATATACAACTCTTAGAGTTTGAAATGTTTAGTAAAAATTATAGTTTTCAATAAGTTCTTCTTTATTATCAAAATTATTTTTTTTTGTTTCTGAAATTTGTCATTTTCATAATATATCTATTAAAATCATTCGAAGTTATCATTTGCTCTTGCACAAAATTTTTTTTTTTTTTTTTGGTATTAAGGTGATCTCTTTGGTCCGAGCTTTTTATTAATACTTATAGCAAGTACATGTTTTATATAGACATATCTATAATGAACTATTAGATGAGTGTACAACTGGCTACACATATAACTTTTCTATATTACTTATTTAAAGAGTCCACCTAAGGGTTCTCTACCAGTTGCCATATCTAACACCTCTGCTTAGGTGTTCTATTTAAACCTTCTGATCTAACTCTAGTATTATTTCATCAGGTCACAGACTCAGATCTATTCACTATCGATCATAGAACTATAATTCTTAGCCTATTTTTATCCTTAAGGTAAACCTACCAGAGCGAGCCATATTCCCTTTTATTCTAACCTGGTTTGACACTATGGCTGAGGCCAATACTTGCAATCAGAGTTATCCCTTAAACTGCTATTATCCTTGTAAAGTTCACCCAAACTCTGGTACCCATCTTTTCAACTTCTTCTTCATCATCCTCTACTAGCCACAACTCAGAACTAACCAACTTCCCAGACTCCCAATCCAGATGGTCTGGTATAGTATATATATATATCCTTTTTCTCTGGTGATTTTAGTAGCCTAGTTGGTTATATACTCCTCTATACATTTTTGTTATTTGGTTTATCTAACAGTTCCTATGAAGGTGTTTCATGGGCTTCTATCAGTTCAATGGCACTATTGAAAGTTTGTGCTACCTCTTTACTTGGAATTTCCAAGTGAGTTTCTGTCTCTTCAGTTTCTTAGCCTTCTACATCCGGTGGTTTTATTGTAGGTTTGCCCGAAGTCTTATACGACACCAGTTTTACATTCCTCTATGTACATGTACCATGTAACATTACACTTCGCATAGATGCTCCAAGCTCCCAATGTCAGGTGGGACCCAACTTGGTGTACCTAAGATTACAGATGCCCAAAACCCAACTGATCGGCAAGAGACAGTTACCATAACACAGATATAATTTCCAAAATTTGTCATTTGTGAGAATTGAACCTTAGACCTGCCACTTGAGGGTTGACAACCTATCCACTTCACTAGGTCACCACACCCATTGCACAAAATTTTATACATCATATTTTCATATTAAGTAATCAAAAAATAAAGTATTAATTAGTAATCAAACTCTTTATTGTCTGAAGTATAGCAAAGGGCTTTCTATAGATAAGCAAGTACCAAAAAATATCTTGAGTTTCACTCACATGATATATATTCAATTAGAGTTTAAACCAATATAACAGATCAACACAGATTAGCCTGACAAAATAGAAAATCCTATAAAATTAAATGCTTTGAACACTAACAGTATCTGTTTTTCTAGTATAATAAACATTACTAATTAAATTAGTGATTGATCTATTATTATATATATGTAATTTGATTATATCAATTTTAGCATTTTTGGATGCTGAAATAAATTATGTAATCCTGTAACTGATTTTGATTAGCTAAATTTGATTTCAAGATCCAACTGTAATACTTACAAAAAGAAGAAAAAAGTTAAAATCTCAAGCAAAAGTGCCAAAGAGAACAAATTGTTTAGCAAGAAAGTTGTAGGTATGTACTTATCTAAGGCTAACACTATTACTAAAAATCCAATTAATTCTAATTACCTGAACCATGTCTTAACTGAAGCCTTACTATTGTTAGAGTTTAGTTATTATAGTTATAGTATTCTATTTAAGTAGTCTAGTTCTTCTTAGTATAGTTGTATATATGTTAGAGTTAGTGTTATCTATACTCAACAACTATTTCGACATAGTCTAAGCTTTCTCAACATATGTATATAATTTAAAAAATGCAGTAACTAAATATTACATAACAAATTTTTTTTATCAAACTTTTTCTGCTAATTACTCAAACACAAATTCAGCAAGAAACAAAAATCAAATTTACACAAAAATGACTGTCTGAATCACTCTAATAAGACTAAGTAAAAAAGAAGAGCATTCAGAAAAGGTATAAAAAAAGAAAAAGCAACTAAAAAATAAGTAGACTAACAATAGAAAAACAAGAAAAACCAAAAATTTGTCCTTCAAAGATATGTATAGACAAAAATTTTGAGGAATTAGTACTAACACTATATCACAGATCTGTTTTGATTACAAGAACACAAATATGTAAACAGGCAAACAAACCAGTCACATAGGCAAACAAACCAGTCACATAGGCAAACAAACCAGTCATGTGCAAACAAAACAAAGCAGACATGTGTACAAATTAAAGCAAAAATATGAATGCACTAGGAGAACATGATGACAGTCTAATGACAACATATATCTAAAAAGCATACTAGGCTGTTAATAGTGTATACAATAGGGTATTTCTTAATCAAGCAGATAAAACATATATTATACTTGATAGAGAAGACAGAATTGTTGCCATGCTAACAAAACAGAATCCAAATGAGGTTGCACTACTGAGATTAACAAGAAAGTTAATAGGAAAAGCAGAGATAAAGCAGCTAGCAAAAAAGCTAAGTATAGTAAAACAAAGTAATTATGCAATAATAATAGAACTGGTCTTAGAACAGACAGATGACATATCGAAAGAGCAATTTCAACCAACAAAATTAGAATTAATTCAAAAGACTAAACAAGAGCTAATATTAGAAGCAGATAGAAAAGAAGGCAGACAGTATGAAGAAAAAATACAAAAAACTAACTTAGCAGCTCAACAAGAAAAAATCACAAAGAAAATGAGTATAAATGCAAATTGAAAAAAATCAAAACATAGCATAGCAACAGAAAAGGCAGAAGCATAATATAAAATAAAACAAGAATTCAAAAGAGAAATTGATATAGTAGAAGAACCACTAGATGAGAGCATGTGGGCACCAAACAAAAGAGATTGCAACCAAAATAACAGTCTACTTGCCAATATACTAGCACATAATATGCCAAGAACAATGAAAGAAAAATATACAAAATTCATCAAATGGTCACTAAAGAACAATGAAAATGTTAAAGTCATTAAAGAAGTTTTCAAAAGAGATAACTTGTAGATAGAGGTAGACTTTAATTGTGAACACAGCAGAAATGAAGCAATCCAAGAAATTAGCAAGAAAGAAGAGAATTGGTATAAACTAATACTAAAAGAACAGAAAGGCATAAAAGAAAAACAAAGATTATCCAAGGAAGAATACTGTAGAATAAGATATAGTACAATGAAAAAGGAAGAAGAGACATACAATAAGAAAAAAAACGAGACAGAGGATGACATAAATGACTACAGTTAGATGAGAAATCTAGCAACAAAGTATACATAACAATATGGGACTTGCCAACAGGCATCAATAGAAGGAAGCTAGAATATATCTGCAGAAAATTCAAAAATGCTCCAATAATAAGAATCAAAAGATCAAAATATAAGATACTTGCAATTGTGCAGATAGAAGAAGGCAAAAAAAAAAACATTCCATAAGCTATACCAGTTAACAATGATAAACTAGTATGAATAACTAGAGAAAAAGAAAACTATGAAGCAAAAGAAAAACAGAGAAAATATATAGCAAAGTTAACTGAATTACTCAGAAATGTCTCAGAAGTCTTATTACTACAATGTCTAAGAAGCAAAGATGTCAAGTCAGTTTACATTCCTTCAAATAGGAATGAAAACCAGAAAAAAACAGCAATAGTAATCTTTGCAACAGAAAAAAACATGAATGTAGCTCAAACAAAACCAATTTTGTATAATAACTTTGAGTTTATTGAATTAATAAGAGAAAGTAGAGACAAGAAAAAGAGAAAGTTGTAAAGTTAAAAGAGAAAAAGGTTGAGACAGATTTAGCCAGACCTCAGATGCAGAAGAGAATAAAAGCAACAAAGAAAGATAAAGAAATAAGACTTATGTGACAAAAATAGATACAAAAGTGGTATAGACCATGAAGATACCTTACTAAAAAAAAGAAACAAACTCCAAAACTGATACAAAAGAAATCAAGAAAAAGATACAAGCATAAAAAATAGAAAAGAAAAGGATTATGAAAGAAAAACAGAAAAAGCCAAGACACAAAAGCAAGAAAATGAGCCATGCATAAAGAACTTCTTAAAGCAAATTTGTAAAAGACTAGAAAAACTAGAGAAAACAAAAAATATAGTTAGGAACAGCCTAGCGAATCACTCTTAAGGGCATCCTAGTTGAATCTACAAACATAAATGAGGAGATTAAAAAATTTTTGTATAGTGAGAGAAGAGTTTTCGAAGAAAGAAATAAAGACAAGTCTTCTAATCCAAAGGAAAAAATGAAAAGAAAAGGAAAAGAGAAAGCAAAAAACATAGAGACAAGATACAAGAGTTTAAAAGAAGCATGAAAAAAAAAAAAATAAAAATAAAAATAGTTTGTTACAATATTAATGAACTTAAGACTAGAGATTGGAAACTAGAAAATCTGCTAGATTGGGCAGAAAAAAAAGAAACAGCAATTTTGGGCATAACAGAAACAAACATTACAGAAAAAAAAGAAAAAATTATATTACATAACCTTAATACAAAATTTAAAGATTATTAAGCAAGTGCTGTTTTGGACAAGAAAAAAGAATTGGATATTAAGATTTTAATAGATGAAACTTGGAAAAAACACATTGGAGCAGTTAAAAGATTCAGCGAATATATAATAAAAGTAAGACTATACTTTAAACAATTAGTACTGATAATAGTAGGTGTGTATATTCCATCAAACAACAAAATGATTAATAAAAAGATATAGCAAAAAATCATAAAAATAGTATCAAATAGAAGAAAGAATACAGAAGTAATTATACTCAAAGATTTCAATCACACAGTAAACAACATACTAAACAGACTAAATCCACAAACAACAGAATACAAAAGACTACCAATCTTTAATTAACTTAAAAGGCAAAATTTCACAGATTCTTTTAAAAGCCTGCATTTAACAAAAAGAGCATATATGTGGTCAAATCAAGAAGCAGCAACAAGAATTGACTATATTTGGCTATCAGAGACACTTGCAGCCAGCCTTCAAAAAGCCAACATAGATGAGACAGAAAGCATAACAGACAGTAACCATAAGATACTAACAACAAACATGTAGGTAGAGCATGTAATCATGAACCATAGCTGTACAAAGATTAAACATAAAGATCAAATAAGAACAATATACTTATATGAAGAAGCAAAACAAAAAGATTGGGGAAAATATGCCATAGAGTTTCAAATACAATTAGAGTGAAAAAAAGTGCTGAAACAATTAGAAGAGGATAGATCAAGCAATATGTATTATACAAATACATTAAACCATATATGAAATGTAATAGAAAAAGCCATAATAGAAGCAGCAAACAAATGAATACTAAAAAAGAAGATATTTAATACAAAATCAAACAAAAGGCATCATCAAAAGAAGTCACTACAATGCAGACACATAATGGTATTACAACAAATAATAAAAAAAGCAAAAATGAAAAGAAATCAATTAACAGAGAAAAAAGAAAAAGAAGAGATAAACAATAAGCTCAAGAATATTGGCAAAAAAATAGGAGTAGTGCTGCCAAAGTTATACAAACAATAGTTGGAAACTTGGTTAGATGATATAAAAGGCTGGCAAAGGATCTTAAAAGACAGAAGAAAAAAGAAGCAAAAACAAGTACAAAAAAAACAAATAGAAGAAAATATAAACAAAAGATGTAAGATAATCAAAACTGATTAAAGATGAATAATTGCTAGCCTGTTAAACAAGTTATACAAAAAGATAATTCTCAACAGATTTATAATCCAAAATGAAGAGGAAGCAAGTTTAATAACAAAACCTGAGGCCATTCTAAACAGTCTGACAAAGCATTTTGGAAACCAATTCAGAAAACAGAAAACCAAGCTAGAAGAAATGTCAAAGGAATGGAAAGAAATATACAATCTAAAAGCATGGATTCAAGAATCTTGGTATGAAAAGCTAAAAAAGAAAATAGAAGAAGAATAATAAAAAGATACTTTAAGAGAACTCAAAGCCAATACAGCCTAGGAATCTCAGGCATAAGTTACATTTTAATAAAACAAGCAGGAAAAAAATCACAGAAGATTTTTAGAGCTTTTGCAAACCTGGTTATAGAAACAGATGAAATGCCAAAGAAGTAAAAAATAGCACAAGTTTATTTAATTCCAAAAGACATAAATTGGTAATACAATCTGAACAATATTAGACCAATAGCACTAATTGAGACTTTTAGAAAATTAGTTATAAAGGTAGTAACAAAAAGGTTGGCCAAAATATTTACAAAAAAACAAATACTCAAAAGGCCAAACTATGCAGGCTTGCCTGGTGACTCAATAGAGCAACCAATACATATACTAAATATAATAATAGAAGAAGCACAAGAGAAAAATAAAGAAATATAAATACTTTTGCAAGACATGAAAAAGGCATTTGACTCAGTTCCACTAGAAAGCCTAGAGTGGACTCTCAAAAGAGTCAAAATATTACAAAAAACAATAAAATATATTATCAACTTCTTTTGTAAATGACAACTTAAAGTAATTACAACTTATGGTCTAACAGAAGAAATAACAGCAGAAGATGGTATAGACCAAGGAGAAGTAATCTTTTTACTAATTTGGTGGCTATTCTATGATCCACTGTTGGAGAAAATTCAAAAAGATAAATCATTAGAATATATAGTAGAACAAGAAATATCAAACAACACAAACATTAACTGTATTACAAAATACAGACAAGCAGCAATTGCTTATGCTAATAATACTATGTGGATTACAAAAAGCAAGGACCAATTGCTAAAAATTCTTGAAATTGCAGAGGAGTTCTTTAAAGCAAATAATATTGAAATAAATAAAACAAAGTCAAAGCTCATAGTAATGAATTTGAGATGAAAAAAAAAAGATAAAGAAATTACATTTAGACAAAGTAAAATAACAGAAAAAACCAAAAAACAAGGTTATAAGATTATTAGGGATTTGGCTAAACAGCAGAATGAAGAATCACTAGTCTGCAAAAAAGCAAAAGGAATAGTTAGTCAAACAGTCAAAGATCTTAGATATAAAAAAATAATAATGAGCCAAATTGTATATATAAACAATACAGTAATAATTCCAAAGCTAGAATATCTTTTGTAGTTGACAAAGATGTTAAAAAAAATAATTGATAAAATACACCAACTGATAATATGTCTAGCCAAATATAAGTGCAGCATAATGAAAACTACAAACAACTACACAATTGAGCACAAAGATTTAGAGAACTGCAAATTGTTAAGCCAAAAAATAGCAACAAAGCAAATAAGTAGTTTACTTGCATAAAAAACTCTTTCCTGTAGATCACAAAATACTAAGTAAACAAATAATCAGCAAAACATATATATAGAAATTTACAAAGTAATTAAATTTTCAGTGACTAACAGCTGCCTCTAGCCTTGGGCTCACAGTCAACAACAAGATAAGCTAGAAAACTTTGACAAGATTAAAAGAAAACAAAGCGAAACTAACAATACTTTAACAGAAAAAGAAAGTTAACACAGGCCTATTGGCCTCTCATTTATATTCTCTTTTGAGACTATACTAAAATTACAGATAGAAAAACAAACTACAAGTTCATGCAACAACAGCTTCTTAAAAGGCAAAACTGGTACAAAAAAAGACTTTACCTATTCAGATACATTAGTAAAAAAACAATGTACTCTTCTTCCAAGACCCCAAAGCAATGCAAAAAGTGGACAATCCAGCCCACTTCCATCAAATTTAGTTATAACATTATTACAAACAAACAACAACAACAACAAACCTGTACAAACTAGTTTTGATAACACATATACAAAATTAACCAATCTTACATCCCTACTAGAACCTATTTTAGAAAGTCCCAATACCAATGATAGTCTAGAACAGACAGACAACTAACACAATATCTTAAACAACAAAGAACACACAAATACAAATAATAACCACATGGATACAGAATCAGTTGCAACTATAAACAGCAATTCAAAAGAACACAAGCCACTTACTTACAGTCAAATGACCAAAAAAAATATTCTCATATCTAACAAAATGCAAACTAAAATGGAGATAAACTACACTCAAGAATGGATAGATAGTATATGTGACAGACTACAAAATAGAATCATCCAACCTTTCGACAAAGATGCCTGGGAATATGACAAAATTATTACTGCACTTAAAACAAAAAAAGGAATCTTCAACTTCATAGTGCATAAGTTGCAAACCAAACCAACCAACTTTTCTCTTCATCCAATATCAGGACCATGCCTTCTTTCTTATATTTACTAGAGATAAGCAATCTATACCATTCTATCAAACCATATATGAAGACCTATTTAGAGAAGCAATTGAGAATTACAAAACACAACATGAAATCACAATTATAACAAGAGCAATTAAAGATAACATATATACCAAGCTTAGACAAAAAATTATGATCGATTACCTTATTAATACAAACTTTACAACAAATACAGCCAAGACTATATGTCACTTAATTAAATATTACAAAGGCTTTACTAAGAATGAAACTCCAATCGAATTTAAAGAAATACAAGAAGCAGTACAGAATGCCTTCTTCTCACAACTAGCCCTCCTCCCAGCAGACCCAAGTGAAATACTATAAGAAAACTTACAAATACTCTCTTTTAAGCTCTCTATAAAACAAAAATCATAAACAAAAGCTATTGTAGTAAGACTACATAGAATTTACAACTTTGACCAATTGCCAGAAAAATATTTTGAGACCTTAGACCCAATTCCAAAAAGCATACATGAACTACATCCTGAAATTAGAGATCTCTTCCCTATTACAGAACGTAGCCAATTAAATAACTTGGCATACTTCAAAAAGAAACTACAAGACTACTATACATATGATAGTATACTTTTCAGTTTTTTCAACTTATCACTACTAAAAAAACCACTACCATTGGCATACCAGGACCTAAGTAGCAAATACAAACTTTACTTTTCAATTGATCTACAAGATCCAGATATCAATCTTACACAAATTATAGAACAACTTAGAGAAGAATTCTCTTTTAAAAGCCTTCCAAATAACTACTTTAAAGTTAAACTATCACTACCTAAAGATCTTAAGAAAATCAAAACACCTGACACCTTTACTTATTCTATTATAGATAACCAGATGGCAAAACATTTTATTGATCAAATTACACCTATTTACAAATTTTCACTTCTACTACCACCTAATATAATAACAGCAAATCCTACTAACAAGCCAGATTTATCAAAAAATCCAGAACTTATTAAAGACTTTAGCATTATAATACTAATAACTTTAACTAAAGTACTAGTAAATTTAGCTTGACAACTTAGACAAAAATATCACTTCTATCACATTACAGATTCCTGAATTGAAATACCTACAAATACTAAAGATAATAATATACATAATACAAGTTCAGACAAAGCCAAGCCTCTGTCTAAACCAGTGATTCCAAACTCATCAACTGAAATTAAAGAATACTTAAACACAAAAAATATTGATATTACAACAACATCTATTCCTATTATACAACAAACTAAAGCTAAAGACACACTCGACCTGCTACATCAACATTTTACAATCAACAACATTTCTAATGACATTTTAGTACTGCCACCTTTTCCAAAACCAAGCTGGAAAATATTTTTACCTAAATGCCAACAATGATAATACCAACCAATAATTCAGACATAATAACTATCAATGACAATAATACAACAACTAACCTACAACTAATTGAAGAAGAATCAAACTTATCTGAACTTAATATAAACTAAAAAATCAACATAGCTACTCATAATATTAGAGGTGCCAATGATATTCTAAAAATGCAAACATAGATTGAATACTGTGCAACATTAAACTTGCATATAGTTTCCCTTACAGAAACCAAATTAAAAGAATCAACAACAAAATCACTAACCAATTCACTATACAAGATATTTATTTCAAATTTTATATTTTACAAACCAAATTAATGTGAAATTAGCCTAGGAACAGCCTTAATAATTTGTAATCAACTACAACCATATATTCACAATATCAATACTATACTAGGCACTGCAATTTGCATAGATTTTTTCTTCTCTAATAACAACAAATCCTGCATCATCTTAGCTTACCTTCCCTCAAACTATACTTTTCTCTCAAAGTGTACTCAATCTTAACTGCTTATCTGGACTACTGAAGCTAAAGCTAGAAACTAGCACTTAATTATACTAAAAGACTTCAATGATAATCAATATAGAGACAAACATTTCTCATTATTTACTGAACTAAATGCTGCTAACCTAACTAGTTTTCTAATCTTCTATAATATTCAAACACCTACTTGGCAAGACCCTAACAATGCTAGTCAAATTGATGACTTCTGGATCTCATCAGATATACTACTAGCATTTAAACTTCTACTACTAGTAAATGCCTTATACATCTCCAACAGTGATCACTATATTTTGCATACAACCTGGTACACTAACTTCATATCACAAAAAAATTCCAAAAATAAAAAGAAAAAAAGAAAAATCTATTTTTTCAACAAAATGATACCAGAAGACTGAAGTAATTTCGAAAATGCAATGGATAACATCTTCAATATGCAAGCTACTTCTGTACCTAATGCAAACAAAGATGAGATAAATAGGACCTGGAACTTTTGGTTAGCAAAAACCAAAGAAACATGAACAAATATATCCTATATATATTTACAACATCAAAGCCTTTCTTCACACTTTCACTAAAAGCTACCAAATTGCATTCAGCTTTAAAACACATCAACAAATGTTTACAATACCTTGGCAATAATCTATCAAACAACTTAACAGAAATTAACTATTATCTGTCAAAAGCAGCTAAATTAGCAGAAATCGATATCCCTCTTATAATGCAAACACAACTAAACTTCTTATCTTCTGAGTTGATTGCACAAATTAAACACTACAAACATACAATCTGGCAGGCATGAAATTTTGAAAAAAGACAAGAGCAAAGTAAATGAATTAAATTCTATACAAATTGTAGATACTTAGATTTTAAAGATAACACTAGTCACATGTTAGATAGCATACTAAAAAGAAGAGCAGAACCAATCAGTTTCAAAAAAATCATTTTATCAGATAAAATAATTACAGAAGGAAATAAAATTAAAGAAGCAATATGACAACATTTCAAAGAATAGACCAGAAATAACTCCTCAATGAAAACAATTGGAAGAAATAGGAAGCAACCTACCTTTCACTCAACAATATCCAAAAGGATATATACAACAACCTCCTATCTCCTATTACAATAACAGAACTAGAGCAAATGATAAAAGCAGCATCCAAAAAGAAAGCAACTGGACCTTCAGAAATTGCAAATGAAGTTTTCCAACATCTACTCCTATCAGCACTTTCTTTTTTTTTTAAATATATTTAACAGTTGTATAATGCAAGAAATTATCTCTGATCAGTAGCTACAAGCCAACATTTGGCCAATTCCAAAAAAACAACACTACAACTATGAACTTAATTTTACTCATCTTATTACACTAATTGATCATACTAGAAAATTCTTCACAAAAATTATAACAAACTGACTTACAAATATTCTTATTTGTAACCAAATGCTATCACCTTACAATTTTGCAGCTCTCTTATATCAATCAACATTACAACCAATCTTACAACTTATCCAAATTCTTGAAGATGCAACTACAAATAATAAGAAAATTTGGATCCTCTTCCAAGATATATCAAAAGCTTTTGATTTGATTCATATATCTACTTTATCCAAGGCTCTCAAAAAAATTCATATTTCAGACAAAGCTATAAATCTGCTATCATATCTGCTTTCATACTGAACAAACAAAATAATTACTACCTTAGGCTTAACTGCACCATATTCAGTAGAAGATGGGGTAAACCAAGGAGAGACAATTTCTTCTCTTCTATAGAAAATATATTATGACCCATTAATATTACAAATACATAAAGAACATTAGGAATTTACTAGTGGAATTTCTTCTCCAAGCATGAGAAAAATACATATTTCTGTAATGACATACATGGATGATTTACTATGGATCGCATCAAACAAAACATCTCTTACAAACATTTTGCATACTGCCTCCTCTTTTTACAAATTTGCTAATATAAAAGTTAATCTATCTAAATCTACTTTAGTTACAAATTCTTCAAATCCAGATAATTCTATAACTTTTGATGATAAACAATTGATTGCAATAAAACATGGAACATCTTTTAAATACTTGGGAGCATAGTTCTCAACCAACAAAAATCCAATACTGACACAAAAAAAAATAATAGCAGAAGTAAAGATCAATCTAAAAAAACTGCAATTTGCCAATATAACAGAAAAACAAGCAATATATATTATAAACAGTATCATTACTCCACATTTTACCTATCAGCTATACTCCTTATTCCTTTCTTCTTCACAAATAAATTCTCTTAACAAAGCATGCATTCAACTGGTAAAACATAAGGCAAAATTGGCATGAGGAGTTCCAAACTCATTTCTATTCAATTCAGATATTTATGCATTGATAGACTTAGCTCAAGCACAAACTTCAGCACTAGTTTCAACACTACAAAAAAACCTAAACCATTCTAACTTTGATTTCTCATTTTTGAAACTATAATTACAGCAACTACAAGATGCAGCAGCACTTATAAACATTTCAGTCTTAACACAACTCCCAGTATTTCTACTAATACAAATAAATACACAAACATGTTAGATGATAATAGCTCTATATGTATTGAAAATGCAAACCTCACGAGATACTGATAACTGGTCACACCCAAAGAAATTTTCAGGCATGTCTATAAACCAAATTCTCTTAAACTATTCTAGAGCTTCATATCTTAAAGAAAAGTTAAACAATCACAATATTACAAGCATAGAACAATTCTTAAATGCAACCAATACAGAATTTTTAATATGGAATAATTTTCATCACAATATCAAAAAAATACCTCGAGGCCAATGCCCCTGCTAGTTTCACCTAATGCAAGATCTAATAATCACATCTACAAATCCATTATTAACATTTTTATAATCAAATCCTTATACTTTAAGCAACTGAACATCTAACAAAAAAAGCTAAATAATTACATAGAATATAACTTTCAGGAAAATATATAACTCTCTCAACAAAACTCTAAAAGTTTAATACTATATTCTATATCCTAATAACATGCTGATAGCATGTTAAGGATGTAAACTTAAAGACAAAACTTATTTATCTAAATATTGTTACTTTAAAGCAACAAAAACAATCTACAACCTTCAAGTAGATTGCAAAAAGAAAATTCATATTGACTTAAATGATTTTAAAAAGGCATTAACCTTAATGCCAGTAGCAATACATCAGCTTTTTAACCAAGAAACACACTCAACCTTAGCTAGACCCCTCTGCTCCTTTGCTAATCCTCCAATACTACTTTGGAATACTTTAACAGAGACCAACTTTAACAAGAAAAATATAACATTATACATAACTAGTAACTGACAAAATATAGAGAATAACTCTTATATAGTAGCAAAGTATCGACTTCAACATTTTAACACCAACTTTGATTGTTTTACAAACCTTTGGCTCTCTCATTTAAACACCTTATTAATCTTGCTAACATTTGCATTAACCTTAATAAATCCTTATACTAGTATAAAAATATATACCAACAATTCTTTACTAGTTAATTTAATTAATCTTGTACAATCTATCCAATCATACAACTATCTTGCACTCAACAAGCAACAATATACCTATCTTATTTTAGTATTAAAAGCAATAACATGCAACCATACAATCTCAGTAACCTTGGATAAAGAACTCCAAATTCAAGAAACTAAAAACATCTTTCAACTAAACTCTATACTACAAAAGTTTTTACATAATCAATTGTCCTAAAACTTCTTGGCAACCTTTGCACATATCTACTAAAAACTACAACAAAGCAAATACACCAAATTACAAATAAACTAGCCTGGTTTTATCAATAGCATATCTCATATTGATATACTCTGCAAAATAATATCAACTGAACATTATATCTCTACAATATATTTCATATGAAGAAAAACTCTTAGTTCTAACAACAGATCCTTTCTCTTCAACACTAAAAAACTTTAAAATCAAACTATTATTAGAAGAACTACCCACACATCTTTGCTTCACTGGAGGAATACTACTAAACATTCAAACTATCTCTGTCCAAGATGCTATAGTGCTCTAGAAACTATTGTATATCTTTTAAATTGCATTAGAAACCATTTATGTTTTACAACATTAATAACATAGGCAGTATATAAAGCAGCAAACAATTTAGAAATACCTTGTTATGAGATAAATAATTTTATTCAAGCTTTTATTTCAAACCATGTTGACAAACAAATACTATTAGATTTAATAGCTGGCAACACCTTGGCACCATTTGAAAATAACAAATACAAATACAAACACATTTCTCTTATACATCACAATATTATCTCTGCAATATACAAAGAATTTTGGCTTTTCTCTCAAATGATACAACATGACTCCTTGAGACCAACTCCATTATCACTACAAACTCCAATACTAGCTAAAACTAAAATAAAAAAATTCATCATTATATTACTTGTAGACAATCCTCTCTTAGCCATCTTATCATAGACTAGAGGTCTATTAACCATTCTAGCAAAGAATAGATTAAGAGTAAAGTAGCTCTTACCCCTATCTCTTCTAGTTTAGTTTCTTCTACATGTATCTTATATATATAAATTGATTAATTAATAAAGAGATAGAGGATAGACCTCTCTTTTAAAAACTAAAAAAAAAAAAAAAAAAAGTAGTTTACTTGTAAGACTTAATAGAAAAGACTCTCTAGATAACTTAACAAAGCTTAGAATAGTACAAAGATGCTGAAAAGCAGACTTAATAGAAGACATTTGGGAGTCTGAAAGAAGGCCAGAAGAAACAAAGTATTGGAAACACAACTTAGCTTGTCAAACAATAGTCAAGGTAAAAAAAATAAAAATAAATATCAGAGCAGGAAACCATCTTTGGAAAATCTATGACCATGGGACAAGAATAAGAAACCTAGTTAGACCCAAGTCCTAAATAGCAAGTAGTAGCACAATAAATGAATAGGACCTATTATACTTGAACTAACTTATAGACATAAAAGAAAAGAACCTAATCATATGAAGACAGCTCAAAAGTCTTTAAGGACTATTATGCAAAGAAAAAAAAGCTAAATAGTTTAATGAAATAGAAAAAAAGGTGTTAATAATGCAGACAAGTAAAGAAATACATAATTAATATAAAATTAATAGCTACAATACTTAAGCACTAATAATTAATTGGACAAAGATATCTAAAGACAAAAAAAAGAAAGAGTGGATTATACATAGACTAAAACACAATCAACAACTTAACAAAATATTAAAAAAGAAAAAAAAAAATTTTAGCTGAATATTGGCTTTTGCAGAAAATACAGGAGGGTATCATATTATTGTGGACACTTTTGGGATCACAGTTTCTCGAACTCGGGTAAGTAAATATTGCGTGAAGTTTATGTCACGTGTCAGGTATATCACATGATACAACATACTAAAATTTTATGTAATTTCGTCAGGATGTGCAGAATTTATGCAAAAGGTAGGACAAATTACCATTTTTGTATTGGGGCAAAAATCGATTTTTTGAATTTTTTTTTTTAAAAAAAAAATTCACCAAAAATTGAATTTTTGGTCAAATTACTTCAAATTTCGCCTGAATGTTGTGAGACACCTAGGTAACGTTAGCAGTACAAAAAAAGGTATATATGTATGATGGATCGGCATAAGCAAAAAAAAATAGATGATCTTTAATTTTTTTTCACCAAAAAAATAGGTAGTAAGAAAGATTTAACGGAAGGTCAAAGAGAAGCAATAATCTATAGTTATTAACATGGAGATTCACTTTGTACCATTGCGGCTGCAGTTAGTTGTGGCAAATCTGCCATGTAGAATGTCATAAAAGAGTACAATAGGTTGGGTGCAGAAGCACAAAAAAAAAAAAAAAAAAGCTCTGATCATCCCAAAACCCTAACCCTATCTGATCGTAAAAACCTGAAAAGCTTAGTTACCAACGGCAATCACCATCTTAACCTTCTCCAAATAACTAGTCTTCACAACTGCCAAAGCCCAACTAAAGTCTCCAAAAGTACCATATGTTGTGTCTTGCATGGCTTAAATTTGTCCTCCTATGTCACTTCCGCAAAACTGCTTGTCTCTGATGCGAACCGCAAAAAAAGATATGAATGGGCCTTTGCACATCAAGGTTGAACTGTTGTTTATTTTAGATGAGTATTGTGGTCAGATGAAACCACTATTCATCTCTTTCAAGGTTCTCCTAGTCGTGTGTGGCATGAACTACACGAAAAATAGGATATTGATTGTATTGGTTGCACTGTAAAGTGTAGCCCAGGTCATATATATTGGGGCTGCTTCTCCTGGTTTGGGGTTGGGCCCCTTACTCCATTGAAATCCTCTGTTACTGGTGCCTCGTACCTTGGAATCCTCCATAAATATGCTGTTTCCATCATTAACAAGTTTCTAGCAAACCATAAACATGGTTGTTCAACCTTCATTCAGGATAATGCAAGACCCCATGCCACTACAGAGGTGAAAGAATTTTTGGAAGAAAATCGAATTAATGTAATGTGTGGCCATCGCAGAGCCCCGATCTTAATCCAATTGAGAATTTGTAGAAGGAAGTAAAGCAATCTATACGTCGCAAGGCAAGGCCAGGTAGTCTTGAAGAGCTTGATGTTCTTGTGAAAAAGGCGTGAAATGATATACCACCAGAACTTATCTAACAGTTGATCATCAGCATGCCCGATCGAGTTGCCACTTGTATAAAAGCTGAAGAGGGGCCTATAAAATATTAAAATAAATTTAGATTAAATTTTTTGTAAAAAAAAAAAAGCAAAAAAAAAAAAAAAAAGTTAAATTTTGGATTTTCACCCCAATAAAGAAACCAAGTCCGTGGTTTTTTTTGTATAAATCCTGCACATTCTAACGAAATCGCATAAAATTTTAGTATGTTGTACTGTATGATATACCTGACATGTGACATAAATGGCGTGCAATGTTTACTTACCTGAGTTCGAGAAACTGCAGTCCCAAAAGTGTCTACAATAATATGGTACCTCCCTGTAGAAAAAAAGATATATATAGAAATAAGTAAATACAAAAGATGTAAGGACAGTATAAAACAACTAACAGATAATTGTATAAGATGAATAAGATGAAACAATAATACAAAAGTAGTCTTAGAATTACTAGTAGAAAAAGACAATAACAAGATAAATGCAACATTAAAACAGATACTAGAGAACAGAACAATAAAGGGATAAAAAGAAGGAGAAAGAAGTCTAATTGGCCTGAAACAAATAGAAAAATTTGAGATAGAGATGATCAAAAAACAGAAATTAAATAGTAAAATTACAGCTTACTTATTAAAAGTTTTACCAAGAAATAAAATGAGAAACAAAAGACAAATATACCTTTTATACAGATAGAGCATTATATAAAGAAAAAAGAGTGAATAGCATAGAAAAGATGAGCATATGCTGGGCACAGATTAACAAAGAAAAAAATTGGTCAGAAGAAGAAACTGTATTAGGTCTTGAGGGCTGGCCTTCAGCAACAACAACAAAATTTATAGCAATATGGTCAGCAATTTTGATGGTTCTAGAAAAAAAAAATATAGAAGTACATACAGACAGTCTTGCATTACTAAAAAACATTAATAGAGCAATTCAAGAGTCAGAAGATAACAAAATCCTTAAAAAGAAAAATATAATGTAGATAATGAATATTGTAAATTTGGTCAAAAGCAAAAGTAACAGAATTAAGCTAATTAAAATTAAGAGTTACAGCAATGATAAATGGAATAACAGAGCAGATGCACTCGCAAAAAAAGAAGCAACATGTAAAATGGCAATATCTATAGAGAAGATTAAGTGTAACAGAATAGAGTACTATTTAGAATGGGAAAACAAAAAAGTTAATATACCAACATGACTTCTTTGTAAAATAGTTACGAATGCCAAAGTGGAAGCCAGCTAAAGAGATACGAATCTGATTCAAGCATTAGAATCTGAAACAAAAAACACTCAATATAATTGATCAAGTTTTTGAAAAAAGATGAATAGAATAAAAGGCATACACTGCATGACAAAGAAACTTAGTACAAGAAGAGCAACAGTAATCAAATGTATAATGGACAACCTACTAATACTAAAAGAATTAAACAAAAGAAGACCAAAAATATATATATTTTCAAACTGCCAAGTATGTCAAATAGGTGAAAAAGAAACTCAAGCACATTTGGCAAGCTGCAGTGAACAAAAGTACCTGTAGAAGAGAATTCAAAAGGTAGCAACAGCAATGGCATAGAAGAGTTTTAAAAAGAATGAAAAAACCAGAATTTCATCTCAAGTGCTATATGAAACAATTTTTGAAAAAACAGAAGCAGAGGAAATTATTAACAGAAGAGTACTGATAAAAGAGTTAACTACAAACAAAATAGAAAAAAGAATCAGTAAGATGTTAAATAAACAGACAACACAGAGATGTATAAGAATAATAACAAGAACAATATGGAATACATTCTATGACCAAGTATGAAGAGTTTAATGTAAGAAGGTACAGAAATAGGAAAATAAGATGAATATAATAAGCAAAATGAAAAAAGATACTTGAATCAAAAGAAAGTTAGAAAAAAGAACAAAGAAAGATGAATGGATAAAAAAAAAAAAAATAAAAAAAATGAACTAAATGAAGAAGGAAGCTTGAAAGACAATTGATATGCTTGTCATAGAAAGAAAAAGACCCTTCTGGTATGGCTTTAAGTAGTTAGACAAGCAGTCTATCTCTAACTAAGATAGTGTGGCAGATTGCACCTAGGTACCAATAGAGTGACTGAGCAATGCTAGACTTAGGTATTAGGAAATTCTAAATAATTATAAATGTATAAAGTTTTAAGAATCTTAATAAAGTACTAGCATAACTGTTTAAGGTTAAAAAAAAAAAAAATTTATATAATAATATTTACAATAATAGGGTTTCAAAATTAAGAAAAAATAAGGATGACAATTCTAGTATAATGGTTGAGTTGTCATCCTCCAAGCAGTAGATCTAATGTTCAATTCTTATCAGTGACAAATTTTGAAAAAATTAACCTATTTGGCAAACTTATCTGTGATCTGGAGTTTGTAGATCTTGTAATTTTGGTTATACCAAGACTAACTTTGGAAGTATACAATATTATACAAATAATTTCAGAAAGTATATACTCAGATTATAAGCCTGCTTGTAAATCCTAAACAGAGAAGTAGTACAACTTTCGATAGTGCCACCTATAAAGATCTTGATCTGCTGAAAGAAACCTGAAGCAGGTGACCTGTATGAGCAAGAACCTCTAGATAGGAGGTTCATCAACCTGGCCACCAGTTGATCTAGGTATGAAGTCACATTATGCAAGGCTAACTGGATTGGTAGTATAGAAGGACTTGTAAGGATAAACAAGGTAATAGTAAGATTGTAAAAGGAGGGTACTAGAGTTGTATGAACTTCACAAAGGTTGTAAACTAGGTTTAGCTGTAATTTGGGATACAAAAGGCTCTAATAATGATGTCTTGAGGATAATCTGCATGAAATAAGGCAGAGATCCTAAGGGTATGAGTAAGCATTTAGAACTTCTTGACTGACATCATGTAATGGATATGTTCTAGTGATAACAGTAAGGATTGCAGTACAGAGGGTTTAAATAGGCAACAACTATAGTTGGGTTGCAGGTATAGCAGCTAGTGTAGAACCTATATATAGGTAGACTATTTAAATTAGACACCAAAAGTGTACATTTGACTAGATGTACTCTCTAATATAAGGTAGCTTCTCTGAGGTAATTGGACTATAAGTTACTATATACTACAATACTGAATAAAAAAGCCCTAGTTCCCAAAAGACTAGTTTAATAAAAAAAAAAAAAATTAAGAAAAAATAATATATTCTGAAATAAATCGATGCATTAAAAATCCTGTTTATATTTCAAAGCTTTGAAATTAGAAAATGAAATGAGAGTATTTAAAAATTCTATTTTATGAAATTAGTAACTTAAATTTTTACTGTATAGGATTTGCTATATACATGAATTATTTATCTATCATGCTTAATATAATTAGTACTTTAAACAATTGATATATGAGCTGCTGTTAATAGAAATCAAGCAGATCTACATTTGAAAAAAAATCAATAGCTTAACTTTCACAGCTCATATATTGATGAATTTTAAAACTATCTTGATGATTTAATATTCAAAAGAAAGCATAGATTGTAAGCTTTCTTTTGAATATTAAATCATTAAGATAGCTTTAAAATTCATCGATATATGAGCTGTGAAAATTAAGGCATTAATTTTTTTTCAAATATAGATCTGCTTGATTTCTATTGATGGCAGCCCATATACTATTTGTCACTTCAAGTATTTTATATAGTGTTTTATATATTATTATAGCTTGATCAAATAACTTTATTAAACAAATATAAAAAAACAGATGAGAATTCTGTTTAATACCAACATTCTCAATAACTAGAATGTAACTAAACTTATACTAACAATCACGTTCATTTAAATCTTAGTCTAACTGTATTTAAACTTCTTCAAAATTAACAACTTTCAATTTGAACTAAACATAGTGGATCATATTAACATTCTTATAAAAGAAAGTATATATAGCTAAAAAAAATTATTCTATAGCAAATATCACTAATGTAGAGGCCCTTATACTACTATATAACTGTGATGTTCTGAAATATATACACATATATATAAAGTTCTTGCACTGTTACTACAGCTGCAGAGCCTATTAAACTAGAAACTTGAGTTCTTGTACTATGATTGTAGCCTCAGAGCCTAATACAAATTGTATACTAATAGGAGTAAAGAGCAAGATGAACAAACTAGCCTTCTATAAAGCAAATGATAATAAAAAGAAAAATAGCTTCGTTAAATAAAGACAATCAACTTAAATAATCTGTACTGCTCATAATTACTTTCTTTAATCTGTCCAACTAACAACCATATGATTTACTAATATTATAATATGTAAATCACAACAACAAAATTCAAAATAATCCAAAAAGGCTAATAACAAAAACATGTGACCTATAAAATCATCTAATCTTATAATAATAATTATTTTGTCACTTCATTGACAAGCTTCACAAGTCTGATCCTTTTAGGTTTTAATTTGACCAATTTTAAATAAAATTAATACATCATTTATTTGAAAATAAATAAGCCATCTATTTTTATCAAAAGCAGGCCTATGCTTTTTAATTCTAAAACCTCTTTAATTATAATTGTCATCAAAACTATTTGGAATAGCTGAAACTATGTAATAATTAGCATCACATATAGTTTAATCATATATAATGCTAATCATTGTATGGTGTAGGTCATAATAAAATTTACTAATTAGGCTGCTTGAAGTAGATTTTTTAGTTAACATCACTTTCAGAACTCTTGGTAGAAGAAAAGAAAGAACAAAATGAAATGAACATATAAAATGAAAAAAAATATATTAATTTGGTTGGTCAATGTAAATTATGTGATTGGTAAGAGTTATCTAACATTTTCATTAGTTGTTCATTTTTCAAAAAAAGACTTCAGCTAAGTAGGATGACATTAATCAAAAAATCAACTTCAAATGGCCTTATAGTAATTTGAAAAGCATTATAATTTAGATTATTTAAATAACATATACTTATTCATGTAATTTTTAATATAGATACAATTTCTAGAAAAGCTGTAATTTTATAAGATTGTATGATATTATTTTGATATATTTTTTTAATTGATAAATTAAATTTAATCGATTAATGATTAATCTAATAATTAATCAAATATATTTACTCGAGCTCATAAATTATATGCTTAATCGATTATACTTGATCAAGCATGCATCCTTGATTTTTGATTGATTAAAAAAATTTTTTTTGGACCAATTATTGATCAATGATTTTGTTATCAAATCAATTCACTAATGGAATTACATTACTAAAAAAGTTATTAATAAAAGTTAAAAAGACCAAAAAGGTTATCTTAAAAATATATTTTACAACTTTATTTGAAAATTTTTTTAATTAATAATCTGCCAGTCATCTGGACAAAGATTATAGTATAATATGATACAGATTACTATATAATTTATTATAAAGTAAAATATAGCATGCATCTATCTAAAACTTTTTTTGGTATTAAATTAACAGATCAAATAAATTAATTAAAAGTTGTAGAGCTTACTGAGACACATCTAATGATGGTTAGATTATCCAAATCAGTCCAGTAGATGCTGAGATATTATTAAAAATGTTTAGCTGACTATGTAAAATTCTATATAAAATTCTATATAAACAATAGTTTATATAGAATTTTATATAGTTGATCAAAAATTTTTTGACAATATCTTGGCATCTACTGGACTAATTTAAATAATCTAACTGTTAATAGATGCATCTTAGTGAGCTTTATAACTTTCAATTAAATAACTTAGTCTGTTAACTTAATACTAAAAAAAAGTTTAAATAGATACATACTGCATTTCACTTTATAGTAAATTATATAGTAATCTGTGTTATATTACATTATGATCTTTGTTTAGATCACTGGCAGATCATCAATTAAAATTAATAAAAAATTTTTAAATAATAAAAATTTAAAGATTTTGTTTAAAAATTTTTATTATAAAA
>CAJVQA010001017.1:0-28168 GCA_910591915.1 Cetraspora pellucida | reverse complement strand
TAGTATGTTTATATATAACAAAACTTTGCCATATAACATCTGGGTTCAAGAGTTTCAGATTGCATGTAGGCTATATGAAAAAAAGTTGAAAAAGACAGCTCTTTGTGGGTTTGGCTCTCTGGTAAAAGTCTATGGAGTTATTAAAAAAGTAACTTTGGCTACAACTAAGAAAGTTTTGTCAAGCTGTATCTAAGCAGTAGCAAAGATAGAAGCTTGGTTGAATATGCTATTCTATATAATATAAACTCTTATGCTCATTACAGTTAGTGCTCTAAAAATTCTCTCTCCACTTTTTTCCAAGAAATTTTTATCAAAAAGTAGGCAATCTAGTTTACTTCCATCGAAATCGGCATTGTTGATTCTTCCAAATCAGGATTGTTTATCAGTTCTATTCGGAAAAGACCCATGTTGCAGATAAAGCACAAGTACATGTGTCTTGAAAAAAATACAACAATGAGATGAGATTGGAGATTTTCAACAAAGATGAGATGATTGGTCGAAAATAAGACAAGTATCAAAATATAAGATCTGATGAAAAGTATGATGAGTTATATATGAAGATGAATCTAATGACAAGGAGTCAAGGCATCTAGCATATGGAAAATTTTCTGCCAGTTCAGTTTTGGTTAAATTGTTTCCTTTAGGATATAAGCTTTAGTATTAAATATGTTAATTAAATAAAGTTAAAGTAGAGATTACTGTATTTAGTAACATAATTTTTAATAGACCAACACAGCCTTCATAATTAGTGACTGTTTGTCTGGCCTTCATTAGCAATCTCCTTCTCTTTTATTTCTTGATATTTGTTTTTTTTTTATACTTCTCCTCTATATACATTTTTTTTAGTATATCTTTTTTTAACAAGAAAATTTTTTTTTGGTTTTTTATCTTCCTACAAACAAATAGTATTAGATTGGTGTTGTTCAATTGTAGGGCAGCAAACAGATGAGCTCGATTCAGCCTTTAGCAGGTCTGGTACAGCAGGTCGCTCGTAGGTGCCAATTGGGGTAACCATGTGATGATAGCATATGAAGTTAGATATAGTTCTATTTATATATTGTCTGTACTAAACATTTATAAATAAACTTCTGACTGGTTGACCATCATGGCTGCCAAAGGTTAAAAAAAAAAAAAAAATTTATATTTAATTTGTAAAATACTTATTTAAAAAGATAATTAATAAATTGTGTAAATAAGTTTTAATTGAAATTTAAAGAAAGAATTTTTTAATTAAAAAATAATTTAAAAATAATTAAAATTAGAATAGTAAAAGAAATAGTAAATATGAAAATAATCTATAATAAAAATTAATTTAATCAAAATTAAAAGTATTTCTAATATAGCTAAATAATTTAATTATAGAAAAGTAAATCTTGAAGACTGATATATAAATTTTTTATATGAAAAAAAGATACTAAATCAGATTTTAATTATATTCAAATAGAGTTTATAATGAACAAAACTAGGATCAACCAATTAATATAAGATAAAATTTGTAAAATAATATAATATTACTAAAGTTGGTATAATTTTTTGAATATAATTAGAATTGTTTTGTAAATATTATTATATAAGTTAAGAACTTGTAATATATAGTAATATAATATTACTAGAATTAGAAAAACTTTTTAATTATAACTAAAATTAGTTTGTTTATAAGTATAATAAGTTTTAGTTTCTATTATAAAAGGAAATATCTTATTAAAAGTTAAATATAATACTAAGTTACTATATAATATTAAGATCTATAATATTTATAAAAATAATAATAGTAGTCTGATTTAAGATATAAATTGATCATAAGACTAATAAAGACAATAAGTCTAATTTAAAATATAGATTTATTGTAGATCCTAAACTATTGTTAAAACATCTTAGAAAAATTAATAACAAATATATTAAAAATAAGATATTATAAGGATCAGATATATTTAAATAAAAAATAGTAATTCTAATATAGTGATTAGGTTGTTATTCTCTAAGTAGCAGATCTAAGGTTCAAATTTTACTTATAATGAAATTTAAAAATTAACTTGTAGTATAACAAACTATTTTCTGTTAATTAGTTGTATTTAATCATAAGCTATAATCTTAAGTATACCAAGTCAGATTCTATCTATTATATGTAGTTCAGAGTATCTATACAAAATATAATATTATATAAATATAGAAAAATATTAATAACTAATGTTGAATAAGACTTTAGTACAAACTTATGATAAGACTATTAGGTGCAAAAGACTAAGAAACTAAAAAGATGAAATCCTATTTGAAAATTTTTGAGTAAAAAAATAGTACAAAGTTTTGATAATACTGTTAGATTGATAAAAACTTACAAAACCTCAATAAGGAATAGGTAGACATTTAATCAAATGATAAAATGTATTAAGAAGTATATAACCAACTAAGTTACCAGAACTATTAAAAGAAAAAAATATTAAAAAATATATTGTATTAGGCTATCTTGATTGAAAATTCAAAGAGTCTGTCAGATACTAAGTTGGATAATAAAGAAGTAAAGAGAAGAAATCAAAAAAATAAGTATCAAGGTTTGAATAAACTTTACAAAAATAAAAATAGTATAATGTAATAGTTAAATAGGTAACTCTTGTAATTGCAAGTATTAAGTAACTATAGCATATTGTATAAAACTAAATTAGTATATGTGGAATATAAAGACTCTAATAAGTTATTTATCAAGAATAAAGTAATTTAAAGGTACCAATAAGCATCAGATACTTAAATGAGTATAACCTTGAGATATTACTATAATATAAAATAGATTTTATATGCAAAAGGTTAAATAGATATGATTCTTAACTGGCTTGCAAGTATGATATCTAGTATAGAACTTATATAACAATATATAAACAAACTACTTAATTTAGATATCAAAAGTGTATATGTAACTAGTTATAACCTCCTATGTAAAGAAACTCTTAATGATACTTGTGTTCTATAAACTTGAATAAAACAATCATAATTTAAAGATAAGAGATTTTAATAATAAAAAAAAATTATATATATATATCTGAATAGAATCAATTTAGAAGTGATATAACAAAAAGATGAAAAATGTAAGAAACAAGATATTATTAGATATAATTAGATTAGAAGGTAGAAGAAACAAAACCAAGTAAAATATATAAGTATAACATATAAATAAGATTACAAAAGACAGTATCCTTAATACTAAAATATTACATTAAGTTTAAAGATATCCTTGCCTGTGTAATGGTTTAATGATACATCCTAACTGCAAGTAATTGCCAAGGTAACTGCATGCAGACATGCAATAGACACGAACTTAGATGCCATATAAGTAAATAAGTAAAGTCAATGATGTAAAATTAGAATAGTAAAATATAATACTAATAATAATTGATTCTGTAAATATAACCGTAAAAATTGTACTATATCAAATTTAGAATCTAATAAACCAACTGACAGTGTCACCAAAGTTCAAAAAAAAAATTGTTTTATAGATATATATCCAATAAAAAAAGTTTGCTCTAAGTTACAAAAAGTAATTATAATAAAAAATTTTATTACAATCGGTAGATCATTACTTAAAATTGATTTGAGCTGTTTTTTTAATACGTATATATTCAACTCGGGTAGAAGCAAGTACATAATAATTTGTTAAAAAACCTGGTTCGGGAAAATCATTTCTGTATCCTAAATACGCGTTATTTCGCGTCAATACGGTAATGCTCTTCCAAAATGTTGTGACTTTGATGAAGAAAAACTTAATCATATGAGCGACGAAAAGGGAAAACCTGTAAATCATCTCACTCAATGAGTGAAATGATTTACAGGTTTCCCTTTTCGGCACTCATCTATTACATACTTGAAAGTCATACATAATAAATGTTAGAAAGTTTTGATTAATTTATTTCACGATTCTTATTTATACTTCTATATTATTTTTTTTATACTTATACTATAACAACCCTAGCATCACCCATAAAAAAATGTTGAAATAACATGAGAATTTCAGATCCAATGCAAAATTAAGAATACACTCCAGAAGCGAATCAACTATTATTCTCAAAGATATTAATAGGTTTATCTATAATTTAATATCTTTAGAAGGAACTAATGAACAATATAAATGTGAATAGGTGCTGTAAATAGCATTTAGAAATACTAAAAAAATTGAGCCTCAATAATAATATGTGTTACGAAAATGTACTGAATTCGGATATTAGTAAATTTTTATAATGTAAAGAATTATCAACTAAAGATTCAGGCTCGTGGGTGGTTCTGAGGATACCCATAACTTTACGGTACCACATTATGGTAAGAATTAGTGATGCGGTCGTCCCAATGATGTTACGGCTTAGCTAAAGCTAATGTCGTAAATACTAGTAAGGATAAGAATTAAAGAGTTGTGCCCTCATACGACGGGTAGGGTTAGGTAACATGAGTACAGGCCTGTGCGGAAGACTAACCCGGATGTAATAGATATATTCTGGGGCAGTTGGGTATGAGCGAACTTTGCAATAAAGTATAATCGGCTGCGTTAAGCGGCTGATTATACTTTACTGCAAAATTTCGCCTACACAGGATATAACTGATTTATCCCCTGCCATCTACGTTCATGTACTTATTTGAAAGCGACAACTGTTTTTTACGCATTGTTTTGATATTTAAGATTAAATAGGATAATATACTCAATCACCTGAATTAAATAAAACTGACCCTTCTAATCACTACTGACTTATCAGTTATCTAATGATTTTTTTCGGTTAATGGAGTTTTTGAAAGGTTTAATTGGCCAATTTTCGAATGATTAGGCATGATCTCAAGAGCAGAATTATTAATAGTGGCATCGGAATAAAAGTATTCGCCGTCTCTGCCACTCAGTATTAATCATGAAGATATCTGATATTATTTTATGGGATACTACGTATAAGCAATGCTTAATGGTAAATATTGTCCACATCTTGGCACATTATGCAGTCATCATGGTATGGGTATAAATTAAATATTAGTGTTAGGAATTACAACATATTAATATGATACATACTTATGTGCAATTTTTCAAATTTGCACTGTACACCCCATACCATTGCCGATTTGTATGATCTACTATTTTTGATTTCCCGATCAGATAGTTACATGTAATATTTTAGGGATGAAAAATCTAGTTGTTTTACATTATCCCAAAACCCCCCGCTCTAAATAAAATGACCTATACCCCTAAAACCTTTTCCAATTTTAAACATAATTCTAAATACTAATCTTAATGTGAAAACACGAAAACATTTGAATTAAAAATTTGATGTACAAAAATTATAAAAAACTTGGCAAATTCTAAAAAAACATGGTATAAAAAAAGTGTATAATATGTAAGTGCAAAGACACAATAGGTGCGTTTTACGTCTTTCATGTAATAATCTTTGACCATATGTTTGTAGATCGTAAGTGTGCTCCAGAATATTATAATAAAAAATTTATTCCCATCTCCATAGTATTGGACATTCCAGTGACTAGATACAGTATCTTGCATCCTAATGTGACACGCATTACATAATAAATACTATATAATATATTTTACGCATAAATGATATCGTCCTAACAATAGGTAACACAACTGATGAGTTTAATCCTCATTTTAGAATACCAAATTAAATAAACCGACAGAACAAGGTTATCTTAAAAAGGAAAATTGCTTTAATTACTTCTAATTTTTGTAGTGGTAGTACAATTTAATTAAACAATTTTCCATGTTAAAAGGCACTTTTGGCTCGTAATTCAATGCATTCCTAACGCATATCCTTCTTTCAACAATTATACGACATACCTTACTTTCTTTTCGACGACTATAAATTTCCATCTAAAACCCGTAATAAACACCTTCACTCTAAGACATAAGTTATTATGTTTAATTCCGTAATCTTTTAATATTGCAAACAAAAAAAAAAAAAAAAAATTCAAAAAAAAAAGAAGGAATGCCGTCCATATTATACATTATATCTTTAATTATATTCCTATCATGGAGTAGTGTCATCATTGTCTCTGCAGAATATTGGTGTTATGACACAGATAATCCCTTTGACCAAGATAGAGAGCCAGTTAGGTGTCCTTCCGTGACCGAAACACCGAATAGCAAATTTTTTAATGTTGGGGTTAAGCCAGGTGTTTCGACCAACATGTTTGATATAACATTCACTTGTGACCCATTAACTAATGCAACAACTTGTGATAAAGCAAAAAAATCATTTGAGAAAGCAGGAGAAATATTTACCAGCGTTTTACTACTGAAAACTCCAATACGAATAAATGCTAGCCTAGTACTATTGTCTGATAACACAATTTTAGGTGAGTCATTATTTCATTAATATTTCATTAATAATTTATCCTATTTTAACTAGTTTATCATTTTATAACATTTTTGGTAATTAGGATCAGCGGCACCGGCTCGAATAATTCCATTGAAATGTAAAGATAATAAAATCCGAAATTTTCCACAATCTTTAGTCAAACAATTTCAATTCTCTACACATCCAGAATATGCTACCGATGATATTGTTGCTGTATTCAATTCTGGCTCAGATTTTTATTTCGAAGACGATCCAATAGTCAATCCTCAACAGATAGGATTTCTAGAATTAATAGTACATGAAATTGTTCATGGTCTAGGACTTATAACAAGTTGGAAGCCCCTTTCAAATTCTAATATAACCACTGAATTAGTTCCAAGATTAAACATAACATTGGATATTGATCCAACTAAGCCTGTAACATATTATGGATTTGTTGAAACTATTTTTGACGCATTTTTAGTAACATCTGAAGGAGATAAATTTACAAATTTTACTGATCAATTAAACAAGTTTACTCCGTTCGGAACAAAATTCCAAACTCAACAGGCTTTTATGAATTCTTTTATTAATTCAACACAATATAATATAGCAAAAAAGGTGTTGAACTATTCACAAACACCATACTCTATGGTATTTTTAGCAAATCCTCATTCTGAATTAATATGGTTGGAAACTGGCTTGAATCCATATGTGAAAGGAAGTAGTATATCACATTTTAATCTACAAATTTATGATAATACGACCGATTTTTTAATGACTTATCTGCAAAACCCTGGTCGATCTTTGGAAACTTCTATGAAACAAAACAATGCAACTAGTGCAATTGGTCCGAAATTACTATTATTACTTGAAACTATAGGGTAACTATTATCACTTGCATACGCATATAACTGACATCATCTGCGATATGTACTCTAATACTGACACATCACATCTTAATATTTTAGTTATGCAACACCTAGCAATCCAAACCCTGAAATACCGTCACCAATAAATCCCCCTCCAACAAATATAACAAAGACGTCGAATGATTATAACATCAGTAGTTCCAGTAGTTCTAGTAGTTCCAGTAGTTCACCTAACATATCACAACCTACTCATTCCAACACATTATCTAATACCGGATGTGTTATAACCAATAATTATGGATGGATAAATCTAGTAGTTAGTTTGAGTATTGGTGGATGGTTTTTTTTGCAAGTAGAAGGTTTTAAATTATAAATAATCATTAAATAGTTTGATAAATAATTTAAATATATATTGAAAATTGTTTATTGAACTAATTATATATTTTATATAAATATAATTAATGTTTATTTATTTATTTTTTTTGTAATATTGTTGAAAGTTTTTCACTCCCTAAATAATTTCGAACTCCTTTTTTTTTTATTTAATTCATGCATTTTTATACATGGTCAGTTTTTTTTCCTTTTTTCCCTTTTTTCCCTTTTTCTCTTTTTGTGTACTCTTATTACGTATGGTTATTTTTTTAATATTTTTTTTTCATAATGAAAAAAAAAAAAAATTTTGTAATTTTAGTTAGAGATACCCGATATAAAATTTTTCTAAAATAAACACATGAAAATCATACGTTTTTTACTGGTTAATCTAATAAATGTGTGACCAAACTATTTTGATTGTAAAAAATAACTATTTTTAAATTTCATCTCTAAAAAAAAAAAAAAAAAAAAAATGCCGAAAGCAAAAGCAAAATTAAAAACTTTATTAATAAAACTTCAACAAGAGAAAAAATATAGGGATAAAGTAACTGCTACATCACGAACTTTACATCCGTATCCAAAAATAAAATCTTCAAATGTAAAAAAACAAATTAAACCACCACCTTATCATCCTGATGATTATATTCTATTAGTCGGAGAAGGTGCATAATATCTTCGAATGTAGTTTTCATTTTCAATTAATATAAATTAATATATTTCACTAATTTATATGATTACAATTTTAATAATTAAATGATATTAAATAGGAAACTTTAGTTTTGCACGCACTTTAGCGGAATCAATTCTTCATACTGGTCATAAAATAATTGCAACATCATATGATACCAAAGAAATATTGACAAAAAAATATGAGGATGCACAATCAAATATAAATATATTTATTGAATGTGGTGGTCAAGTTTTATATCAAGTTGATGCAACAAAATTGGAGAATTGTAAAGAATTAAAAAATAAAAGATTTGATAAGATTGTTTTTAATTTTCCTCATGCGGGTAATTTATTTAATCATTATTTTTTATATATAAATAAATTGAATGTTAATTATTAATAATTTATTAATAAATAACAGGTATAGGAATAAAAGATCAGGATCGTAACATTATTGCAAACCAACGTTTAATTCTTTCTTTTCTCGCTTCTTCCTCGGCTTTTCTAACCTCTCAGAATCTTTATTCTGATGATAAAGATGGTGAAATTCATATCACAATGAAAACAGGAATGCCTTATGATCATTGGAATATTCGTAAATTGGTTAAATCTATAGAAAGTCTTGGAATTAAAGAGAGTTTTGAGTTTGATCCAAGTCATTATCCAGGGTATGAACATCGAAGAACTTTGGGATTTAAGGAAGGTGTTAGTAAAAAAGATAATGAAGAAATTTTGGAAAAACAACCAAGAACTTTTGTTATTGTCATGAAAGAAGTTTTATTAAAAGAAGAAAAAAAGAGAAAAGAAGATGCAAAGGAAGAAGAAGATGATGATGATGATTCTTTTGTTATTAGATCTAAAAAGATAATAAAAAATAAGAAAAGAAAATAATTAAGTTTGTGTTGATATTAAAATTACTGTTAAAATAAAATCATTAAGTTTGTGCTAATATTAAAATTACTGTTAAAATAAAATAATTAAATTGGTGTTGTTATCAAAGTTGCTATTACAAATAAATAAATAAATAAATAAGCTAGTTTTATTATAAAAATTACTGTTAAAATAAAATAATTAAGTTTGTGTTGATATTAAACTTACTGTTAAAATAAATTAATTAAGTCTGCTAATATTAAAATTACTGTTAAAATAAAATAATTAAGTTTGTGCTAATATTGAAATTACTGTTAAAATAAAATAATTAAGTTTGTGCTAATATTAAAATTACTGTTAAAATAAGATAATTAAGTTTGTGCTGATATTAAAATTACTGGCTGATATTAAAATTACTGTTAAAATAAAATAATTACGTCTGTGCTGATATTAAAAATTGCTGTTACAAATTAAGTAAAGCAATCATGTTAATTTGTTATCAAAAATGTTGTTATAAAAATATCTCAATGGCTATTACAAATAACCCAATTGCTATTACAAATATTTAAGTTAGTATTATTAGTTGAAAACTTTAAAAGTTTACTAAAAGTCAAAATTTACAATTTGAATTAAGTAATAGACAAGTTTTCATTTTTTAATCTGTATAATTTTACAATCTGAATAAATATTTGTTTAATAGCAAAGCTGTTTATTATAGAAAATTGTAAAAGTAAATTTATTATTATATTTTATTTATTAGACTTGTGTTATTAACAAACTTAATTTTTTTTAATATCGTTTTTTAAAGTCTATAAATGATAATAAAAATAATTTGGGCAGACAACTATAATACGTATAATTTTATGTTTCAATTCTTAATAAAGATGTTGGTGAAATTAATTTTACCAAATTTCATTAAATTATACACGTATTAAATCTTTTTAATTACACGACATAGCTTAATCCCTGTTTAGATATCTTACTTTCTGCAAATGTAAGCATTCTATAAGCACATTGCTTGAGTATAGACAATGTTGCATACTAACTGTACTAGAATACCAAATCTGGAAAACTGCATATATTATCCGAGAATATTATTCAAGAAGATATATATGAAAAGTAATAAAAGTAATAAATAATAAGGAAATATATGAGATGACCTAATGGTGAATACACCTAACTCTCGCAAAGATAGTGTAAGCTAGTTAACACTTCTTAGATACAATATTGTATTATCTTTTAAATACGTACAAGCATAGACTTTTTCCAAACTTATATTTATTAAACATTTCACTCTATAAATTTTATACCATAAGGTATCGATGGATTAAGTTTACTGAAAATTAATTTAACACAAAATTAGGTTACACAATATGCAGACAGATAATTCAAAGTTCATTCTTGATATACATATTAAATATTAATCAAAAATGGAACCTTGCATCAATTTATATACATAGAATTGGAATATCTACAGTATAATGTATACAAGATTATAGTGTTGATTAGAAAGGTTAGGTCGATTTTATTTAATATGTATTACCAGAAACACATATTAAATATTGAATTTATAGTAAATATTGTGACATTATATAAATGTTTCAATGCAACATATTAAATAAATTGATATCGATATAAAGTGCACTGTCACACAGATCTATATCTATATTGCATGTAAATAATTGAAAAATATTTGTGTTTGTACCTGTATACTTGCTGGCAGAGCTGTTGAGGATTTGGAATTTTGGATTTGTAATTTAGATTTAGATTTAATTACGTTTGGGATTAGGTCAATTACGTTTGGGATTAGGTCAATTTTAGTATGCTTGGAATTCAGGAATTTTAAGGATGTGGAGTTTGGGCGAAATGTGTATATAATTGAAGTTTGCTAAATGACATTTCTGCTAAAGTTTGGAACCGGTGTTGTTTTTTCACATGTTAAACCGATTAAACCCGGGTTTAACGTACGAAAAAGCCGGTTCCAAACTCTAATCTCAATTATCACCAGATTTTAATAAAGGTTGTTATGGTTTTACTAATAAAATTGGACCCGAATATAAGCAATCTCTTCACTTTGGCCTAAAAAGTGTCTTTTTTTTGGTTGCTTATTTTCGGTAGTATACGGTAATATAAATACAATATATATATTAACGTTAAGATTATTAATTTTATAATTAAATAAGATGTAATAGATATGTATTATATATATTATAGGCATATTATATATATACGTATAAGTTATTCTTTTAAGATTAACAACGTAAGCATTTTAAATCACTTCTGACATTCTGCTTTACTAATAAATAATAAAATATTTACTAATAAATAATAAAGTATTGGTCTTACAAGTACCCAATTTTGAGCGAATATTACGTTCTTATGAAGTAAAATGTTACATTCTTAAAAATATTTAACTGCATGATTCGAACCAGCAAATCAGTTTATGAAGTATATTCATAAAATTTAAGGCCATTCGTTACAAGAACTTATAGAATTAGCGGTTCTTAATGTGATCTACGAATCAGGTAAATCCAAGTGAGAGGGATGATCTCAATTCAAAGAATATCACTAGTTTATTTCCAACTCTTAACCTTATTGTTAAGCTTTATTCAGACTAACCATAATAACGCGAACACTCGTTTTTACTAAAAATTTGAGTTACATAGTTTGCGCCATCACTACAACTTTACATGTACGGCGGAAAATCCAAATGAATTTTCCTCCTTTCAAATTCCAACTTTACATGTACGGCGGAATAACCAAATATTTCATTTCGTTTGTACAACAAGATTAAAGGTACTTCTTGCCTTAATTACTTTCTTGTACGAACGTAACTATCTACAATAAGTATCTTGTTTTTTCCTACCAATATAAAAAATACAATAATCTGTTTTATCGCATGTCGGAAGGATGCGATAATATGAATAATCAACTAAATAAAGCTAAACCATTGCAAATATTTATTAATTATTGGGAAACCAAGACACATGTCGTGCATATACGTACGCACGTACATACGTATGTATGTAGTATGTGTTGTATGTTACATGCATATTCTAAAGATAGCACCTCGGTTAATCCTGAATTCTACGTAGGTAGCGGTAGCACTTTCTTTGTTATAATATATATATTTTATATATACGTATAATTTATTATATTAATAATAGCTATAAATAATTACATAATTAATATATACATATGAGAGGAAGTCAATAGAAAAGGGCCAAATTTTTTCTACGTAAAAGTTTTCTCAACTTTAAACTTAAATATCTTAATAACTATCTGTTCAAATTTGATAAAAAAATTTTATTTTAATTTTATATAATTTTAAAATTAAAAATTAAAAAAAAAAATTTGTTAAATTAATTACTAAAAATGATTTGTCCTTTTTCTACGTACGTATTGACTCACATATAAGATTATAGTTGTGGAATAACGATATGTTGTACGTAGTTATCTATCAGTAGCATGCCAATATAATATTTTGAATTCAATATTAATTCGCAGCTGGCGAATCATCTCTTTTTAACTTTAAATAGATGAATAGAGATATGTAGCTATGTACATTAAATATACCTTGTTATAGATTCTAACTCCTGTAACACTAGTTTGACCTTTGTAGTAACCTCGAAATCTAGAATTTTTGATATGGAAATAAATTCGGTTCTAAACTCCATTTGAACCAATTGAGATTCATCTCAATTCTAGCTTTACTTTACCACTATCGCTATTTCTCTTGCAAAAGGTGGTCCGCTAACTCATTTTATTTTTGACTCTTTAAATTTCTTTAATTTATTTAAGTCATTAATCCTTTTGGTCTTCAGTTCTTCTCGTCTCATTTCTTCTTTTAATTCGTTAAGAAGATCCATCAATGCTTCTCTATCGTACATCTCGTAATAATATTTTCTTAATTCGGGATTCTTGCGTTTAATGAAACTATTGCCATCATTAGTATTGTTATAACTATTTGTAGCATTAGCGTCATTCTCAAACACTGCAGTCCAATTGTACGATTTCTCTAACGCTTTCAAATATTCACTCTTATTTTCCACATCCACATTATTCATTTCCGCAATCTCTGCTAGCCTTCTTTTCAGATGTTTTAAATAATATGCCATTTGGTTCAACTCATTCTCCATTTCGAAAATATCTTCAATCATAATTAATTCTCTACACTGATTCATAATACTAGTTAAATCTGCACCTTTGGGAATTTGTTCAAAAAATGTTATGGTTCTTGGATTTACTCCATTAGTACTTACATAAATTGTTGTCATTATATTAATAAAACTAACGATAGCCGCAATCTCTTTATACATATCTATAAAGATTTCCGATTTCTCAATTTCATCAAAAATATTCAACTTTGAATTTGCCATTCCGATTTCTTGAAACATCCGTTCTCCCCAACACTCGTATGCCAACACAAGATATCCTTTAATAAACACTTCTTCAATAAAAACACTGATTTCTCTTGGTTGTCGTTGATTAATTAACATGGCTTGAATTTTAATTATATCACTAAGAATCATCCAAAAATATCCAAATACTTTTATATTCTCATATTTCGTTCTATAAACTTTATACCATTTCATTCTTGCAACCATAGTTCCTACATTTTCTGCATCATTCTCAAGGTCTTTGTTCTTCTCAAAATCCTCAATAGAATCATATGCCTTACCAATCCTTTCTAACTTGGATGCCATTTCGTCAGTTATATTAGAGTAGCTGAATTCTTTGTGTGGTGTTATGGGGGAACCGGGACTTTCGGGTGTTTCATAACCTGTGTGGTATTGCTTTCCACGAATACCATAAGAAGAGAAGCCAAAACTATCAATTAAGTAAGGCTCAACATGTAAATTATCAACAAAATCTGGTATGCTCATTATTCTTTATCTTTTTGCAATTCACTTTTGCTTATATTGGAGATTCACTTATATTTGAAGTATTATCACTTTAGTACTATTACTTTAAATGTGAATTTCAAAGAGCTGTACAAATCGCTCGCTTAATATCCTGAATTTTCTACACGCAAAGTTCCTTTCACTCTAATTAAATATATTCTCATACAACAATACAAGGGAAAAACGCGTACTATATCAAAAGATAAACGTCCTACTGCATAATAATTAAATTTTGGTTAGTTAATTAGAAAAGTTATTACATGTATTATATATTATTTTTTCTGTACTGTATAATACCTATACATCTAATATTATATAATTTGGATTATATATAATACATTCTCATAGATAACTGGATTATAAAAGTTCAACTTCATATATATATATATTTTTTTAGCCATTTTCCTTCCCACTGGAACGGAATTTTTTTTTCATGATCATGCGAGTGTCCGAATACACTTTCATTAATGCAGTATTTTATAATGATAACAATGACAATTTTAAACCAAGTTAATCTTATCGTTACGAGAATGCGTAAACAAAGATAACAACAATACACTTAATCCTTCATCTATTGTATTATTTAAATTCATAGATATCAATGTATTTTTATATAATCTCGTTTGGTTTTTGTTTCTCAAATTCAATGATTTAATTGGTAAATATTATGGTAGTTGAAGTATTCATCACAATAAAATCTTATTGGCCCAAGCATTTTAGGTTAACCTTCGAGATTAATAGAATATATTAGGGTTAATGCACTTGATCGATTAGGATTGTATATTAATATATTCGGAAATATATACTTTAAATTTATCTTTTATATAATGACGAACCGAAAGTTTGTGCTCGACCTTCGCTGTCTCTGCTTCCCAGTTTCAATAATCGCAACTTATCTCTAATTATTTAACTCAATTTTGGTCATGAGAGCTGGTCTAATAACATGTTTGTTTATATTCACGTGTCAACGACTTTTTTTCCACATTTAGAGTTGGCTTCAAATAACATGTAAACGGTTCTATGACCGATAATTCGACCAGGTTCAAGTCCTTACGTCAGATACTCAAAAGGATATCTAACTCAAGAGAACGTTTCGAGCCTCATTGAAATATCTATCCATTGTGTTTTTGCATGAAACGCAATTTACTACGTGTTTGGCTAGTATACTCTTCACTACAAAAGATCACGTTCCTATTATAATATTCTCTTAATTTATATTTTATAATTTCTCTAAAGCGATAATGACCCATGTCAACATGGCATGTGCTGGTTTACTAAGAATCTTTCTATTCTTTCTTTTGGCTATATTTAAAGTACTGAATTCAGGGATTAATATCATTTTGTAATAATTCAGCAACCATTTTACCAGTTTATAGTGGATTTCATTTTCTAATGTCTAATGATATTCAATACATCTTTTCCTCAAAAGATACCTAGTACATTTATATTTATCACCTTTCTTTGTGACTAAATCACTTTTGAATTTATTATACGTATTGCTCGCATAATCCGAATATCTTTTCAAAATCCCCACTACCCTATTCTATAACATGAACTCTCAGATTATAGCATGTAGTAAATGTTCTTAAACCAGAACCAATACTTACAATCATTCATTGTTTAAAATGCAAATTTAAAATTATGTTTTCAAAAAAAACTTAATCTAAATTATTAATATTCTTAAAAAATTTAATGTTCATTATAGTATTTCAAAAAAGTTGTTAATTCTAGTAATTTATTAAATTAAAATTATTGTAACATTACTTAATTTTATAAAGAACCTTATTTGAAATACTATAAAAATTTTTTTTTCGGTATTAAGGTGACCTCTTTGGTCTTTTGACTTTTTATTAATACTTATATCGGGTACATGTTCATACAGATGGATCTATATTATACTTTCAGACGAGTGTACAACTGGCTACACATATAACTTTTCTATATTACCTATTTAAGAAGTCCGCTCAAAGGTTTCTTACCAATTGCCGTACCTAATATTCCTGCTTAGGTGTTTTATTTAAACCCTCTGATCTGACCTTGATATTAATTTCACCAGATCATTTGATCCAGATCTTTTCATCTCAACCTTAAGATAATTTTATCCTTGAGGTAAACCAACTAGAGCAAGCTATATATTTCCTATCTATTACTAACCTGAATTTTCTGTTATGGTTAATATCAATAGAGTTATCTGTTAAATTGCTATTATTTTTGTAAAGTTCACCTAAACTCTGGTACCTATTTTTCTAACATCTTCTTCATCATCTTCTATTAGTTATAACTCAGAACCAACAGACTTTTTAAACTTTTAATCCAAATGATCCAGTATAGTATACTTATGTATTTTTTTCTTCTGACAATTTTGGTAAAATGGTTGATCATATGTTTCTTTACACATTTTATCATCTAGTTCCTTTGATAATTCTTATGAAGATGTTTCATAGATTTTTATCAGTCCAATAGCATCATCAAATTTGTATTATTTTTTTATTTAGAATTTCAAATAGGCTTTTCTCTTCTTGGTTTCTTAGTTTTCTATACCCAGTGGTCTTATTATAGGTTTGTATTAAAGATTATATAACATTAGTTTTTATATTTCTTTATGTATATATAATGTTATATTTTGCATAGATACCTTAAGCTTCCAAAATTAGATGGGTTCTGATCTGATCTACCTAAGATTACAAATGCATAAATCCAACTGATTGACAAGAAACAGTTATTATAATATAAGTATAATTTCCAAAATTCATTATTTATAAAAATTGAACCTTAGATCTGTCACTTAGAGGTTGACAACCTATTTACTTTACTAAGTTACTACATCTTTTTGAAATACTATAATATATGTAATTTAAAAACTATATTTGTATTTTTTAAATTTTGTTTTTTTTTTTTTTTTTTTTTTTTTTTTAAATGTTAAGTAAGTACATGCAACCTAGGATTTTACTGATAGTATAAGTTGGCCAGCACCTGTATATGTACAGACACAGAGGCAATTACAGAAAGAGTATACAACTAACCACTCATACAACTTTAGTCATTGTCTAATTTAAGTAGTCTGCCTGAAGGTTCTACACTAGTTGCTATATCTAGAACTCACCTGTAGATCATTTATTTAAACACTCTGATCCTGCATCTACCACACCCTACTAGCGACTCCAGTAAATTAGTGAAGATATGCCATGGTCACTAAGTCATGT
Organism: Cetraspora pellucida; assembly: GCA_910591915.1. Taxonomy (NCBI): domain Eukaryota; kingdom Fungi; phylum Glomeromycota; class Glomeromycetes; order Diversisporales; family Gigasporaceae; genus Cetraspora; species Cetraspora pellucida. Next base: position 10,970 of record CAJVQA010001017.1, on the reverse strand, counting down.
TTAACTTTGTAATAAATCTACTAGTGCATTCTGTATTCTATACTTACAGCTCATCTGGTCATGCTTTGGCCTAAACCATCACTTGCAGTCAGGGCTAATCATTAAACTGCTTTTATTCTTGTAAGATTCACCCAAAACCCTGATACCCATCTTTCTGACATCCTCTCCATCATCCCCTACTAACTACTACTCAGAACTGACAGGACTCCTCAGACTTCCAATTCAGATGGTCCAATGTGGTATACCTTAGTATTCCTTTCTTTCAGTAATTTCAGCAGCCTGGTTGGTCATATGCTTCTCTATACATCTTGCCATTTAGTTTATCCGCCTATCCCTTTGGGGATATTTCATGGGCTTCCATCAGTCTGACAGCACTGTCGAAAGTTTTGTGCTACCTTCTTACTTGGGATTTCCAAGTGGGTTTCTGACTCTTTGGTTCTTTTGCTTTCCGTGCCTAGTAGTCTTATTATGGGTTTGCACTGAAGTTTATGCAATACTGGTTATTAACATTCCTCTATGTGGATGTAACGTTACACTTAGCATAGATGTCCTGAGCTCCTATTCGAGATGGTGCAACAAAGGTTACAGATACATCAATTCAACTGATTGACAGAGACAGTTACTATAATACAGACCTATTTTCCAAAATTCATCATCCATAGGATTTGAACTCTAGATCTGCCACTTGGGGGTGACAACCTGACCACTTCACTAGGTCACTACACCCCAATTTTTTTTTTTTTTTTTTAAATATTAAGATAAGTACTTGTAATATAGGATTTTATTGATAGTATATTTTGGCTAATAGTTGCATTAAAACTACAGAGAGCAATTATAGAAAGAGTATACAACTAATTATTTGTACAATTTTAGTTATTGTCTAATTTAAGTTGTTTGTCTAAAGGTTTTAGACTAGCTGCTATACCTGAAACCTACTTGTAGATTTTCTATTTAACCATTCTAGATTCCATATTCATTTATCTACTTTTGCCTATCAATGACTCCAGTCAATGTCAATAAAAATATGTTATAATCACTAAGTCTTTAAAGCAGTTTTTTGGAATCTTTAACCTTGTACTAAACCTTCTAGAATTTTCTGTATCCTATTTTTATATCTGATCTGGTTTGTTATAGCTGAAATCAATACTAGCAATTAGTGTATATTATTAATCTACTATGTCTTTATAGAGTTCATTTCAACCCTATTACTGACTTCATAATATATCTCTACTACTTTGGTATTTAATTTAAATTCTACCAAGCTGTCATTTCAGATAGTCCAGAAAGGTAGATCATAATTATACATCTTTGATTTACATATTTGCTGACATTTATTTTTTTTTCAAAATTTGAAAATTCTGATAACCTGGTTGGTTCATCTAATCTCTCTTCAAAGATCAAGTTATTTTGTCTGGTTTTACAAGTTCTAGATCTATTTTATAAGTCTAGTCTTTACAGTAGCATCATTAAAAGTTCAAATTATCTCTCTACTTAGGTCTTCCAAATAGGCTTTCATTTTTCTATTTAGTTTCTGTGATTTACATAGCCTAAGGCTTATCTTAGATTCACACTACCCAATACTGGTTTGTGTTTCTTTATACAACATTGTATGAGTATCTAGACCTTTTAGTCATACTGATATAATATAGATTACAGGTATTTAATTCTAATCAATCACAAAAGACAGTTAACTATAACACAGAAAGAATTGCAAATTTTTGCCATTACTGAGATTTGAACTCTAGACCTGCCACTTGAAGGTTAGCAACTTATTTATTTTACTAAATTATTACACCTTTTTTATTTTTAAATTTTAAAAATTTAAAACTTTAATTTAATTAGAAACATTGTTTTTTAATATTTTTAAAATTGTTAAATTTTAATTAATCAAATTTCTTGTATTTTGATTATTAAATTTTTTTAAAGTTTTTATTATATAAATTTTAAATTATTTTAATTTGTTATTAATTTTAATATATTCTTTTTTGAATCTAAGATAAGGTTTTGTTTATAATTTTATTAATTTGTTAAAGATGTTTTCAGAAGATTTTTTAGATATAAATTACAAAATCTATTTTAATTACAAATTTATTACAAAAGTAAAGCTCAGATTATATAAAATTATATATACAACTCTCTCTGCTAATCTTCGATTCCAAAACAAAACAAAATACAAAAATAACAGATAAACAGACTAGTAAACACTTTTAGACTACTAACAAAAAAACTATATTAGAAAAATATATATATAATATAGCAAAGTTTAGAAGATAAAAGAAGCTGTACTAAGATATTAACAAGAAATAACAATATTTTTGACAAGAAAAATAAAATTTTTAGAAAATTAACATTATCTCAAAAAAACAGAAAATAGAACACATGATAATAATAGCAACAAACAACAACAAACAAACAAAACTTGCTACCTAATTGGAAAACAGCAAACATTACTATAGAATTAGTAATATAGTACTAGCAGCATACTAACAATATTACAAAAGTATAATTCTAGATACTAACTAGCCAAAAAAGAAAGATCCTGATCCAGTCTGTTAGAATATAAACTAATAGATGAAACTGCAATGCAGATATTATATTTTATATTAGAGAAATAGGAGATAGAAATCAAAGACATGTAGACTGTAGAATTTTAAACCAAATTCTTAAAACTTCTATACAAAATCCAAGTAATATAGAGCATATTACTAAAGAGTTGGTAATATATGACCCAAAACATATTATGTCTTATGACATGCTAATATATAGTTAAATATTAGAAACTTTAAGATTAGCAAAAACAAGCTGATTTAAAGAAAAGATAATTGATAAGTGGATAAAAAAGTCTAGATCAATAAGCTTCAATTCAGGTTTTTTTAAATATAATACAAATACAAACAAAGAAATAACATACCAAAAAAAAAGAAGAACAAATAACGAACAAGGGCTAGTAATACTAGAAAAACAAATGAAAAGCCTTAGTATTACTATACTGCATTATCAAACAAGTCAGACTGCTAATAAATTCAAAATACTAAAAAATAACATATTACAAAAAATAGAGAAAAGCAATAAAAAGAACAAGAAGAAAAACCAACTGATAAAAAAACCAGTATCTCATTTTTTGCAAATACAATTAAGCATAGCTAATGGTTTTCAAAAAACAGAATATGCAATAGAAACAGATCATTTAAGACAAATATGCTAATATATATATTGCCAGATGAATCAAAAGAAAAAAAAGTAAAGTATATTCAGTGGATCTTAGAAAATAACTATCATATTAAAACAATCAAAGAAGTGTTCAAAAATAGAAACAATTGAATAGAGGTAGATTTTGATTGTAAACATAGTAGAGATGTGGCAATAGATAGAATTAAAAAAAAAAGATAAATAGCTTAAACTAATTCCAGAAAAGGATAAAATTAAAAATCAAAAAACAGAGCAGCAAGAAAAACACAATACAAAAAAAAGAGAAAAAAAAGATATAAAGCAAACAAGAAAGAATGAAAAACAAAAAAAATAAAGAAATAAGAAAAAGAAGAAAGAAGAAAAGACTTTATAAAGAAAAGCATTATAATAAAAAATAGTAAAGAAGAAGAAGAAGAAAAGAAGAAGAAGAAGAAAAAATAATTAACTATATAGAATCTGTCATCAGATATTAATAAAAAAAAGATAAGATATATATACAAAAAGTTCAAAAACTTGAATAACATATAAGTTAAGAAATCACTATACAAAGCATTGGCAGTGATAGTAGCAAGCTTAGAAAAAGAAGAAAATATTCCATGAGTATTGCCACTTGGCAACAACAAATTAGCATGTATAACAAATAGTGATGAAGATTATGACCAAAGAGACAAGCAAGAACAATACACAACTAAATTATTAAATATTCTAAGAGGAGCTTCAAAAGTGCTTCTGTTATGATGCCTAAATAACCAAGATGTAAAAGCAATATACATCTCATATAACAGAAATGAAAATCAAAAGAAGTTTGCAATAATTATCTTTGCAAATACTCTAGTAGTAAAAGAAGTCCAAACAACACCAATATGGTACAATAACTATTGAGTAAGTTAAAAAAATTCTAAAAGAAAGAAAATACAAAAAATAAATAAGTTAAAAAGCAGAAAACAAGAAAGATCAAAAGTAGATAGCAAAAGACAAGAGGTATTAAGAATCAGAAACATAATGCAAGAAGAACCAAGTAGAAAATATAGTAAAATAGGTTTGAACTCTTAGATACAAAATATAAAAAATGGTTAGAAGACAGAAATGCCAATATAGAAGTAAAAGAAGATGATCTAAAGAAAAGAAAAACAAAAGCAGTTCTATAAGATCAAGCAAGAACAGTATAAGTAGAAGATGTTTTGTGCCAAATTTTAAATAGACTAGACAAAATAAAAGAAATGCAACTAGGTACAAAAAGTAGCCTAGCTGATCACTTCTAAGAGTATTACAGTTGACCTAATAAATATAAACAAGAAGATCAAAAAGTTTTTGTAAAGTAAAAAAAAGATGTTTAAAGAAAGAAAAGAAATAGAAACTTCTTGTTAAGAAGAAGAAATACACAGTAAAGAGAAAAAAAAACCTAAAAATATAATAACAAAACAAAGATTACTAAAAAAAAATAAAAAAAGAGTAAAAAAAAAATAAACTAGCATATTACAATGTGAATAGACTCAAAACCAAAAGTTGAAAATTGGAAAACTTGCTTGGCTAAACAAAAGAAGAGGAAATTACAATACTAAAAATTACAGAGACAAATCTTACAAAAAGGAAAGGAAAATTTCTAATATATGTGACAGTCAAAAAATATATAGGATTTTGAACAGATGCAACAAAGGATAAAAAGAAAGGTTCAGGCATTAGAATTATAATAAATAAATAATAAGAAAAACATATAGGTGCAGTTAAAAAAATAAATGAATATATGATAGAGATAATACTATACTTCAAACAATTGAAATTAGTAGTGATTGTAGTTTATATATCATTACATAATAAAGTAGTAGAAAAAAACAATTAACAAAAAATAGTAAAAACAGTCTCAAAGAAGAAAAGACAAACACAAACTATTGTAATAGGTAATTTTAATCACATAGTGAATAATATTCTAGACAGACAACATCCACAAACAATAAACTACAAAAGATTATCAATCTTTAATTGGTTGAAGAAACAAGACTTTAGAGAAATATGAATCAGATAAGTCAACAATATACATGGTTTAATGAAGAAGCAGTAACAAAAATTGACTATATATATATATTAGAAGAATTAGTTTTAGGCTTACAAAAAACAAAAATCAAAGAAGTAAAAGAGATTACATAAAGTGATTACAGAATAGTAATGCTAAGGTATGAATTAGACATATAATAGCAGAAAAAAGCAAGCCAAAGATAAAAAGAAAAAGGCAGTCAAGAATAGAATACTTGTATAATCAAGTAAAATTAGAAGACTAGAAAAATTATGTACAAGAATTGCAAAACTGATTAGAAATAAAGAAGGTATTAAAAAACATATACAAGAAAGAACAAGATGAAAAAAAAGAGTGAAAAAGATAAACAATATATAGGATATAATAGAACATGACAGCAAGTAAACACATATCTAAAAAAAAGTATACAACATAACTATAAACAAAAAAAGAAATCAATGAGAATAACAACAAGAAGAAAGTATTGTTAAGTTTTAAAAATTAATCAAATATGCAAAAACAAAAAAACCTAAACAGAATAAAGATAGAAAAAAGTGAAATAAATGAACAATTAAAAACATTAGGCAAAAAAATTGGTATAAAACTACCAAAATTACAAAAACAATAGTCAAATACATAAATAGAAGATATGAAGAATTGAAAAAAGCTATTAGTAGAAAAAAAAAAAAAGATTAAAAATAAATACAAAGAAAACAAATAGAAAAAAGCATAAATAAAAGGTGTAAAATAATCAAAACAAACTAGAAAAAGATGATAGCTAGTTTTCTAAATAGGCCTTATAAGAAAATAGTACTTAACAGATTTATCAAACAAGCAGAAGAAGAAACAAATCTTCAGAAGATGTTAGAGTAGAAGTAGCAGAACATTACAAGAAACAATTTAAAAAAAGAAATACTAAATTAGAAAAAATGTCAGAAAAGTAGAAGAAAATATATAAACTATGAGAAAACATTAAAGAAAAATAGTATATAGAAGTTAAAAAAGAAATTAAAGAAAAAGAATGAAAAGAAGTACTAAGAGAATTAAAGATAAGAATAGCTTCAGGCATATTAGATATTAGTTATATTCTAATAAAGTGAGCAGAAAAGAAAACACAAGAAGTATTTAGAGGCTTTGCAGACCTATGTCTAAAAGTAAAAGAGATACCAACCAAATAGAAGATAGTACAAGTTTATTCAATACCAAAAGATGTTAAATGAAGATATACTTTAAACAATATTTGACCAATAGCATTAATAGAAACTTTTAGAAAAGTTGTAACAAAAGTGATAACAAAAAGGCTTGCCAAAGTGTTTATAGAAAAAGAAATACTCAAAGGCCTAAACTATGCTGGCCTTCTAGGCAACTTGACAGAACAGCCAGTATATATCCTCAATATAATAATATAAGAAGCAAAAGAGAAGAGTAAAGAAGTTTGTGTACTTTTGCAAAACATAAAAAAGGCATTTGACTTAAAAGTTTAGAATTAGTATAACAAAAAATTAAAGTACTTAAGAAAACAATTAAATACATTTTGAAACTGTTTTATAAAAGACAACTCAAAAGTATTACAGCTTATGACTTAACAGAAAAAATAATAGCAGAAGATAGTATTGATCAAAGTGAAGTAATATCTCTATTAATATGATAACTTTTCTATGATCCACTATTAGAAAAAATATCAGAAGATAAAGACTTAGATTATACAGTAAAGCAGCAAATTAAAAAAAGACATGCAATGCAACAATAACACAAAGTATCACCAAGTAGCTATTGCATATGCTAATGACACAATGTGAATAGTAAATAATAAAGAACAGCTATGAAGATTTTGAAGATAGCAAAGGAATTTTTTGAAAATAGCAAAGGAATTCTTTGTGATAAATAATATAGAAATAAACAGATTCAAATCAAAGCTGCTAATAATAAATACAAATGTGAAAAAAGAAGAAAGATGAGTAATCTTTGGAAAAAGCAAGATAATAGAAGAAACAAAGAACAAGATAGTTTATTTACTAGAAATATAGCTAAATAATAGAATAAATAAAGTGTTAGTAAAGAAGAAAGCTAAAAGAATAATTAGCAAAACAATAAGAAACCTCAGATACAAAAAAATAATAATGAATTAAATTGCATATATAAACAATATAATAATAATACCAAAATTAAGTTATATGCTACAATTAACAAAAATGTCAGAAGAAGTATAAGTAAAATATACCAACCAATAATAAAGTCTGATAAAACAAAAAAGCAGTCTGCAAAGAACATTAGAAAACTGCATAATAGAACATAAAGATATTGGAAGTTATAAAATATTATAACAAGAATTATTGATGAAATAAATAAGTAGCTTATTAGCAAGACTAAACAGATTAGATAGTTTTAGACAATTAACAAAATTAAAGATAACACAAGACTGTCAGAGAGCAGGCTTAAGAGAAGATATATAGAAAATAGAAGAAATGCTAAAAGACATAGAAGATTGGAAAAGTAACTTAGCTTGCTTAACATTATTAAAAGCAAAAAAACTTAATATAAATATAAGAATAGAAGGTACTTTATAGACAATGCTTGAATATGAAATCAAAGTAAAAAAACTTATATGCAGTATATGTGATTATGAAAAAAAAACAGAACTAGAATAAATAAAGCAAGCCTAATATATTTAAATCAACTGCTTGATACAAAAAAAGAGAAATTAATTATATGGCAATAACTAAAAAGTTATTAAGGTTTATCAAGTAAAGAGAAAAAAGCAGAGTGGTTTAAAGTGATAGAACTAGAAATGTTTATTAAAGCAATAAGCAGAGAAGTTAAAAAACATTTTAGAACAAACAAACAAAATTCTCAAGCAATACAAATTAGATAAGGGCATATTTCAGAAAATAAAAGAAAGAAAGAATAGGTAGTACATAGTATACAAAATCATTGATAGCTAGGAAAGATAGTTAAAAGAAAAAGAAAAAAATATTAGTAAAACATTGGCAAATGCAAAATAAAAAAAGTGAACTAGCTGTCAAAATTAATAAGTATAGAGGTTATATAAGAAAAGAAGAATATTTAGAAGATAGCTGCTAGTAGTAGATAAGAATAAACAACAAAACTAATATAATTTTAGACACATTAATAGAAAAAGACAGCAACAAGATTAAGATATCAATAGACCAAATAACAAAAACAATAAAGACAAATGAACTAGAGATTGGAGAACAAAATCTCTAAGATCTAAAAAATAATAAAAAAGCTAGAAGTAGAAGTGATCAGACAACAAAATCTAAAAGAGAATATTAGTTAAAAAATAATAGAAGTTTTAAGAAGAAATATAATGAAGAACAAGAACAAGTATATAATATATACAAATAGAACAGCAAACTTGAAAACCAAAAAAAACATAAGAATTAAAAATAGTATAAGTATAGGATAGATGCAAACAGATGAAACATAAGAATGGTCAAAAGAGAAGATAGCACTCAGTTTAAAAGGATAGCAAACATCAACAATAGCAGAGTTAGTAGTGATATGGGCAGCAATCTTAACAGTACTAAAGAAAAAGTAAATAGAAATATATACAGATAGTAATGCTGCAATAAGAAACATTAGTAGAGGCTTAGAACAAGCAAACAGAAATAAGATTCTTAAAAAGAAAAATACAATATAGATAATAAAAATTAAAGATCTTATTATAACAAAAACATTCAGATAGAGTTTTTTAAAATCAAAAGCTACAGTAAGGACAGATGAAATAATAAAACTAATAGCTTAGCAAAAAAAGATGCAATGAGTAGAAAAATAATACAGGTTAAAGAAGTCAGATACAAAGAGATAGAGTACTGGTTAGAGTGGGATAACAAACATACTAATATACTAGCAAGACTGCTTTGCAAGCTAATAACAAATGCAAGATTAGGAGCAGAATAAAAAGAAATGAAAGCAATTAAAGAACTAGAACCAAAATCTAGAAGTTACAATTTATGATTGAATATATTTTTGAAAAAAACTAAAGATAACTAAAGGAGTATACTGTACAACAAGAAGAAGTAGTGCCAGAAGAAGTACATTTATAAAGTGTATAATGAATAAACTTCCAATATTAGAAGAACTTACAGAAGAAAACCAGATATATATACAACAATAGAATGTCAAATGTGTTGAGATAAATTAAAAGAAATGCAGACACACTTGGCAGCATATAAGAGACAAAAAAACTTTTGAAAAAAAATTCAGAAAGTGACTATTACAACAGCCTAGAAAGGGCTAAAAGAAGAAGAAAAAATTTAGGTTCTTCTATATATATTATATATAGTGCTTTTTGGGAAAACAGAAGCAGAGTAAGTAAAAATAAAAGAGATATTAATTAAAAGTCTTATTCTAAAAAAAAAACACAGAACAAACTGAGGCAGCTCCTAAGCACAAGGTAAAGGTAGCAGTTTATAAACATAGTAGCAAGAACAGCCTGTAATATATTCTATAAACAAGTATGAAGAATTTGATATAAGAAGATTAACAAATAAGAAAAAAATAAAAGAATAACAGGTAGAATAAAAAAAAAAAAAAAAAAAAAAAAAAAAAAAAAAAGAAAAAAAGAAAAAAAAAAAAAAAAAAAAAAAAAAAAAAAAAAAAGATAAATAAACAAAAGAAGAAAAAAAGAAAGCATTAAGTAAAAAAGAAAAACCAAATAAGCAAAAAATAAAAGAAAAAAAAAAAAAGCAAAAGAAAAACAAAAACAAATTGAAAAAAAAATACAAAAGACATTTTTAGAGTTTGTCATAAAAAGAAAAAGACCTTTTTATTATAAACTTTAAGTAGTTAAATGAGCAGCTTACTTTTGATTAAAGCAATATGGCAGGTTGCACTTAGGTATCATTAAAGTAGTCAGGTGATGCTAGACTTAGACATTAAGAATATTTATATAATTGCAAATATAATTTCAAAATTTTAATAAAGTACTAGTGTGACTGCTTAAGAAAAAAAAAAAAGCTCATATTATAAAAGAATATTAACTATATAAAATACTATTTATCTAATTTAGTTGTAATTTAAATTTACTAAAGTTAATTTTATAATTGTTTATAAATTTTTTAAAATAATTTATATAAAAGTTTAGTTGTTGTATACATATATTGTTTTTTTTTATAAATATATAAATAATTTGATTAATATAAAAATTAAAACTATTTATATAATTTAACAAAAAACATAATACTTTTTTTACTAATTACTTATATATAAAACTGGCAAAAATAATTTTAGAAGTTTTTTTAAAAAATTGTTTAAACTAACTTTACAGGTCTAAGAAAAAAAATAGAACTTGTAAAGAAAATATAACAAGAATAAAGACAAAAAATTAAATAATTTAGTAAAAAAAATAAAAAGAAAACACACTATAGTCAAACTTAGAAAAATGAAATTTGAAAAATTCTTTGTAATCTAAAAATGTAGATCTGTTGATTACAACAATATATGAATAAACAAACAAAACAAACATGTATATAAATAGATAAACAAACAAGTTTAATTTGAATAATGATAAATATAAGACGAAGGATTAGAAAAAAATAGTAATCACTCTTTCCAATAATCCTCTGCACCAATTTTTTCACATATACTGACCTACGAAAATTATATAGTTAGCATGTTTATATACAACAAAACTTCGCCGTATAGCGTCTGGGTTCAAGAGTTTCAGATTACATGTGGGCCATATGAAAAAGAGTTGAAAAAGACAGCTCCTTGTGGGTTTGGCTCTCCGGTAGAAGTCTATGGAGTT
>CAJVQA010001016.1:0-28174 GCA_910591915.1 Cetraspora pellucida | reverse complement strand
GTATTGTAAAATAATTTTTTTATATGTTGCACACCGGGTGAAGGATCAGTCGTGTAACATCGACGGTTCCTCCTGTTAATATACGCATAGGCTATGACTCAATTTCTGGCTGAAAATACTACTGTCTTGCAATATGCAACATGAGAAATAGTCATATTCAGGATTATAAAAATAGCAATAAATTAGAGAAGAATAAAAGTAAGGCAGGATATATAAGGTTTGGAAATTATTAATGATGAAAAATAGGTCACTCTATAAAAAAATTGATTGTCTAAAGTTTATGTTATGTGTGATAAATGTCTGAAAAACGTCTGAAAAACGCCATTATGCCTAATTTTGGTCCAATGTTTGGTTTATTTCAATTAAATTAAAAATCAGACAAAACTATGCTTTTTTAGACATTTTTCATACGCATAAGAAGGAACAAAATCTGATGACAAAAGTAAAAGCAGAAAATATATCTTAATGTCTGGTTCATTCATTCGTTCTCAATGCTCAATAGAAATTAATGATTTGCGGAATCTGAGAAGCTCATAGAACATATAATCATATCCGATGTTATCAAATAACGAGGAGAACGAAAATCGAGCATCCGTTTGTTTATAGAAATCTTCTAATAAGGAAAATGATGATAGAACATATAGTCTGGAATAAAGATGGGATCTATCTATTCATTCTGTTCGTGACTTACTCCGACAGATATCCGGATAAACCGGATAAAGAATTATTATCATGCAGATACTTTTGATTATGAATTTTATCTCTCCCATAATTTATAAAGCACGATCCTATTATTATATTAGATAGCTGAATAATCCGGTTTAACTAACTAAAATCAAGATTTTATCAGAATATATACTAATATTCGGATTATCCGGATCGTCGGATATAAAAATTCCATTTCTAATCTACATTAAGATCATCCCGAGTCTAGTGCTCCTAACAATCGGAAAATAGAACGGTAATAGCAACTGAGATAATTCGATCATGAATTTAATGATTAAAATCTTTCTATTAAAAGCTATATAATAGGTATTAATAGATTAATATTTCTTAAACATTCTCTCCAGCAATCTAATCTATTTTACTCAACACGCTGTAAAAATAAAAGTATTGCTATACAATATTTTTATTTTCACCCGATTTACACAATATTAAGCAGCGATAGCTTTATTAAGTAATTATATATGCCCAATTAACCCATTAACCAAATGGAATTGGATATCTTCGAAAAGGTTGTTCAGTACAACCCATTCGATTAGAGGCTATTTTTTAATCGAGTTAATCAATAATTAACCTATAAAGTGGAATAGATTGCTATAGGTTTCGATTCAGTATCTTTTCAAATGTTTGCGGTGATCTTTTCCTTAAATAAATACTTTTAATTGCCTTTTGATTTTATATAAATACACACTCAATTTTACAAATTTTACTGGTTTGATAAGAATCCTACAACAAAAAAGTAAAAATTAAAATTTACAGGAAAACCAAAACGATGTTAGATCTTTTGAGGCAAAATCTTTCTTTATTGACTACCTTTGCTATTGTTAATGCATTTAATGCAATGGCCGCTCCAGTACCTGATGAAATGAATCCCGAATTGGTGATCCGTGATGCGTAAGTACCTTATTCTGTTTTTCAATATAATTATCATTTGAAACAATTTAATACTAATATTTCATATTCATCTAAAATAACAATAGAGCGTAAGTTTTTCTATTTTGTCATCTAATATAATTATCTTTTGAAATAATTTCGATACTTATCTTTCGTTTATTCACTCATTTATTTAAAATAATGAAAGTGATCCGTAAGTAAAGTTTCAGTTTACTAATATAATTAGATTTTGAAACAATTTTAATAATAATCTTTCATTTATATACTTATTTATATAAATAATCATAGACCGTAAGTTATTTTTCTGCTATCTACTATAATTATCTTTCGAAATAATTTCGATATTAATCCTTTCGTTTATAACTTATTTATTTAATTAATAGCAAGTATGTTATTTCTCTGTTATCTAATATAATTATCTTTCGAAATAAGTTCGATATTAATACTTTCGTTTATAACTTATTTATTTAATGAATAGCGAGTAAGTTATTTTTCTGTTATTTAATATAATTATCTTCGAAATAATTTTGATACTAATCCTTTCGTTTATACACTTATTTAAAATAATGTTAGTGGGTAAGTCATTTTATTCCGTTATCCATTATAATTAGTTTTTGAAACAATTTTAATACTAACCTTTATTTTATTCTGTTATCTAATAAAATTATCTTTTGAAAAACAATGTATAGTGGGGGGTAAGTTATTTAATTCTAATACCCAATATAATTAGCTTTTGCAGCAAGTTTAGTACTAATCTTTTATTTATTTATTTATTTATTCATTAAAAATATAAATAGATGGTAAGTTACTTTATTCTATTATCTAATACTATTATTTTTTTATTAATCATATGCATATCAACTTATTGTTTAAAAAATCATAAATAGCACGTAAGTATTTTATTCTGTCATCCAATATAATTAGCTTTTGAACCAATTTTAATACTAATTTTTCATTTATACACTAATTTATATAAAATAATAATAGAATGTAAGTTATTTTATTATTTTATCCAGTATAATTATCATTTGAAACCATTTTAATTCTAATCCTTATTTATTTAAAATAATGAATAGCTTGTAAGCCTGTAAGTAATTTTTCTGGTTTTCAATACAATTATCAATTAAACCAATTTTATGCTAATATTTTACTTGTTCGCAATTTATTTAAACAATTAACAGATGGTAAGTTATTGTATTTTGTATCCAATTTAATTATCTTTCGAAGCAATTTGATACTAATCTTTCGTTTATGCACTTATTATATAAAATAAGGAATAGTGGGGTAAGCTATCTTAGGCTGTTATTCGATATAATTATTTTATGAAAAATCTTCAGATAAACTTATTAATTATTCGTATATTTATTTCTAGTTCAAAATTTTTACATCAATACAACGAATAGTTCAAACCTAAATTTGCTTACATTTAAATCATTATTTGATTTATTTTCTATATTATGAATTCATCGAATCCATTAATATTTATTTAAATTATTTAATGTTTACAAAAGTATATTTTTTAACTTTATTATTAAAAATTTTAATGTTAAAAGTAGTACTTTAGTCCCTTATTATATAGTAAAAGCTGTTCTAGCTTAGATTATAGCTAGTCAAAGCTTATACTATAACTAGTTACATTATAGATCAATTATAAATTAATTTTATTTGTTCTTTTCTAATTCTTATTTAATAATTATTATGGTTTGTTTCTTGTTCTTATTTAAGAATTATTGTGATTTGTTTTTTTCTAATTCTTATTTATAGTTTTAAATAAATATCACTTTGAATCGTTAAGGCCACACAATGTTGATTTTTGTTTTGTAAAATCCACTGCAAAACTCTTCTTTTTTTTTACAATAACAATTTTATTTCAAAATAAAAATAATAATGTTTATTATAATTATTTTACTGAATTTAATTCAAAAATTAAAGACATAAAAATTACTTGAGTCAAATACAGAAAATAGTACGATATCAAAACATTTCAGGATGGTGCATTTATGAGATCTAATAGTTTATAGTAGTATAAATAAAACTTGTAATTTGTTTAACATATTATTGTTGAGATTATACTGAAATTTTATTAAAGTTACGGTTAGAATTCATTTAAATGATGTATATAGATTATAATAGAGTTACCAAGACATCAAATTTTGGCATCATATCATCTGACCTCATATTGTTGATCATTTTAAAATTAAAAGTGTTTTACATAGTTATAAACCCTTACACTGACTCTAATTTAATGTTTGGCACCGTTTAATAGCTATAGTTTGAGAACGGCTGATTCATTTTTCACGATCTCAATGGTGAAATCAGTCGAAACGGCGAGTCAGTCGCTCCACGATCCAAATTCTTACGTAACCTACGGTTGGCTTAGTCGGAAAGAGTTGTTTAGATTTGGTCGATGGTTTGGGGCCGTAGGTAAGTATTTCTTCTTTACTCGTCTTGGGTTTTCCTTCTCTTGAACTTTCTACTAACTCTATTCTCAATTACCTCACTACTTCGGGTAATTGAACAACACGTACAATCTCAACTATCCTCAATCCTTCGGGATAATTGGACAGTATAACCACGGCTGATCCTGGTACTTTAGGATACAACAGCCTGACGGGAATGTAGCAGTACTTTGGTAGAGAACAGATAATTGCAAGAATCGGGTTTTATGGTCAGGGACTTAGTGATTGCAGTAGTTAATGTAATAAAGGAGATGTTTATGTATTTATTATTATGTAAGGAGTCAGTTATTATTTAATAAAGTGAAGTTCAGGTCTCTTCTTTTCTTAGGGCTTTCACGCCTTTAATTATATTATAATTCTTTATTTACATTTGACATTCTACGTCTGCTACGACTACTACTTCTACCACTTCATTCCTAATTCCTATTTACTCGGCATGACCTTCGTGTCCTACATAGCCGTAGTAGCCTACGTAGCCGAAATAGCCTGAGTGGGCCAGGTTACCCTAATTTGGAGTAGCCATAGTCATGTGCCATGATCATGTGACTTCCCGGATAACAATAGCTGTAACACAGAATCAACCATTATCGAATGTATGGTGTGATCGACTCAGTCTCTCTACAATCCAAGATCATGCGTAACTAATGATAGGTAACCTTACAAAAGAGGTGCATTAGATTAGGCTGAAAGATTATTAAGGTTTGGGTTATTTTGTGTCACAATCATCCGGAAGGTTTGGCTATGTAAACAATAAGTTAAGCGCACAACAAATTATATTTTAGGATTTAGCATAGCAGTAATTTATGTAATATTCTAAGTAATTGTTTAATAAAACTTGAGACTTATTTATTAGTGAAGCAAATGAAACTTTCTTTTCTTAGAGTAATTTGATCTTTTATTTATAACAAACTTTAATTATAACTTAACACAGATATAATTTTTTAAATTTCATTGTTTGTGAGATTTAAATACTGGGTTTCCACTTGAGGGTTAATAACTTGTTCATTTCACCAAATCATCACACTTCAGAAAAAATATTTAAGCATATTATAATATAGTTTTGATACATTTTTTTCATTTATATAATGTAATACTGAATATCATGAACGATCATGTGAAAAATACATGAAATATAATAAGTTATATTTGTGATCAGAAATGGTATTTCAGATCCAGAAGGGAGAATGTGAGAACAAATTATATATCCTTAAAGATATTATATAATTCATAGTAAATAACATTTAGTAGCCTTAAAGTAATAATAAGTCTAAAGTCACATTTGTAAACAATAAATTCAGTAATATAAATAAAAACCTAAATGGCTCTTAAGAATAATAGTACTCTGTTTGCATTATTAAATAATAAGTCACAAACACCTTATATCACTTCTAATAAATACTAATACTAATATTGATAGAAATGTTATAAACCTTATAACATTATTATTTATTAAAGTTTTTGAGCATGTGACTTACCTGACTTGCCTTTGTGGATCCAATTAACCAAAAGTCTTAATTTCTCACCAGTCAAATCTAACACCTTTAAAAAAGTTACCTATCATTTGTTGCAAGAGAATTCAGATTGTAAAGCAATTGAGTTGCAGGAATTCTCTTATGACAATAAGTTATTTTGTTATTTTTAACTAATATTTTTTTTATAAACTTGTTTTATTTTCTTAATGTATTGTTATATTATTTTATTAAGTTTATATTTTTAGTAATAACAATTAATCCAATTATGATGACACATGTACATAGTTACAAACTTTACCTAATATGTTAATATTACTTTAATAGATATTAAACCAAAATTTAGAACCAGTTTTTTTATAGAACTAGCATTATTATATAATTAAAAAAAATCTGAATCTAATAATTTTATTAAAAAAACTTATTATTTAATTTTTTTTAATTACAAATATGATTGCATAATAGTTTTTTTATATAACTTTTATAGATTAGTTGCATTAGCTTTCAATATTTTAGAATTGAATTTGCTTATAATAATTTTTTTTTTAGTATTAAAATGAGGTCTTGCTCATTTATTTATTAGTAATTTTAGTTATATATATTAATATATTATGTAATAAAGATATACTAAGATGTAAAATACAAAATAAAATCTATATATAAGAATTAAAGTTTAGACAACTTTATCTGCAACCTAAACTCACTAAGGTGATCAAGGCCTATTTAAATTTTTAATATTAGAATATAATTATAAGTTGTACTATAATTAATACAGAATATTAAACATATATTAATTTTTCTAAAAGCATATCTAATTAGTAGACAGATATTAGGATGTAAATGTAATTGATTTACTATTTCACATAAATATAAATATGTATAGTTTATATGTAATTTTTTGTGATGTCTAGTTTGTTATATTCATTGTGAGATATTGTAACTGTTAAAAGTTTGAAAAAATATAATGTTATTATTTTTTTCTAGTTAGAAAAGTTAATATAATAAGGTTTTTATATTTGGTTATAGATTTGATCATTAATATTAAGAAATATTTAAATAATATTTGTAAGACTATTTTAGTAAGTATATTGTAGTTATGAATTGTTTTGATTAAGGCTTTAAGTATAAAGTCTTTAAGAATAAGATTGAGATAAAAAGAACTTGTTTGAAATAGAATTTAGTCAAATGATTACTTATTTTAAATTTTATAAATAAGTTCATATAAATAACTAGTAGATAAGTTAGGATTTGCTTTAGATAGAATATAATAAATTGATGAGTTAATAATATTTATAATAAAAAAAAGTTAGAACAAGTTAGCTAATATAAGTAAGAGTCAAAAAGATTATATTAAAAGCAGTTGCCATTTATAAATATAATTAGATAGATATTATAAAGAAAAAAGTATTTGGTAGAACATTTAATAGAGCTTTGATTTTAAAGACTTTGAATTAATTAAATTTAAAACTAGTAAAGTTTTTTATTTATTTATTTATTTATTAATATAATATCAAGTAAAAAAATAATAATACTTGAATATACCAATTAGATATAATGTATAACTAAAGAATTATTCCTAAACTATACTATTGTTGTTATATATATCTAACTACATTTAATATAATATTATTCTTTTATTTTCTGTTATTAGTTAAGTTAACTATTGTTAATATTTAACTACAGAAGGAGTAGAGAAACTCTTAGAATTGTTAAATTAATAAAAGTATATATGTAAATTTTTAAGAAAAAAGTTTAATAATAAAAGAATATATATATATATATATATTTTTAGTATTAAGGTGATCTCTTTGGTCTTTTAACTTTTATTAATCACTTATCAGTATTGTAGTTTAATAAACTACTACAGATGAGTGTATAATTGGCTAAACATATAACTTTTCTATATTACCTATTTAAGAAGTCCACCTGAAGGTTTCTTACCAATAATATATTTAATATCTCTGTTTGGATGTTCTATTTTAAATTTCTGAACCTGTAATCTATGTTAACTTACTGGGTTATATCCAGATACTCAGATCATCATTTCAATCTTAAAACTAATTTATCCTTAAAGTAAACCTTCCAGAGTCTTCTGTACCTATTTTTACAACTGATCTAGATATCACTATGTTAGAACCAATACTTGTAGTCAGAACTTAATCATTAAACTACTATACTCTTGTGAAATTCACTTAGACCCTAGTATCTACTTCACAGTATAATATCAGTACTTTAGTATATCTCTGAATTTTATCAGACTTCCAATTCAGATGACTTATGTAATACTATGATCAGTCTATCAGTATATTAGGTCAGTCCAATATTCTTTTTCTCTGATTTGTTTCAGCAGTCTGGTAGATAGTACCGCTGAGACTCCCAACCCAGAGATTCTTGTCCATCTAGTTACTAAAACCTAAGTACCTGTTTTTCCAGACTAGCCTTTACAATAGCATCATCAAAGATCCAGATATTTTTTTATTCAAGTTTTCTCAAATGAACTTCTTGTTATCTAATTTTAATAGATTTATATAGCTACAAAAACTTATCTTGTGTTTACATCATTCAGTTATCAGTTTGTATTTCTTTGTATAACTTCAACATTGCACAGATGTATCATGACCTACAAGTCATACTAGTGTAACCACCATTACAAGTATCCTTATCCAATTATTAGTAACAGTTACTATAATATGAATATTATATAAATGATTATCCAAATTTTTGTCATCAATAGAATTTGAATACCCAACCTACTACTTGAGGGTTGACAACCTGACCACTTCACTAGGTCACTACACCTCAAGAATCTATATTAGTATTGAAAGTAAAGGTAATATTATTAGAGTTTATTAGTTTTGAAATAATAAATAGATGTTGTTTTTCTTTTTTGTTAAGACAGTTATTTTTTATGCTGATTCTCACTCATATTGTTTAATATTTTGTATTTATTAGATAGTAGAGTTGAACCAAGTAAGTATTGAGTTTAATAATGTAATAAGAAAATTATTAGTTAATTTTTTTAGAATAAGTTGTAATTGTTTGTAATAATATAGAATTAATATATTCTAAATAAATAATAATATTAAGTTATTTATATTAAAGTTTGAAGAAAGATTATATATATTTAGAATTTGTATTATTGTATGTAGTGATGTATTCAATAAATTTAGAGAGTTTAAAGTATTTGTTATTTTGTTGATGAGAATGATATTTGGATTATATAAATGAAGAAAATATTTCAGTAAGTATTTAGTATTTTTATATTGGTTACAAAAGAAGCAGTTCAGAGTTAGATAAAGAATAGGATAGTGAGTATTTAAATTAGATATTATTGGTAAATTGTTAAGTAGTATTTTGTTTCTAAGAAAATATAGATTTAGATTGAGTTTTGAAAATTAATAATTTCAGTTAGTAATTAAATATTTATAATAAAAAGATTCTTTAATAATTTGAATTGGGGAAGTTTGTTAATATTTGAATTGATAATAAATTTTTACAAAATTTATGTAAATTGTATGTAATTGAAATTTGATTTCAAATAAAAAATGAAAAAAAATATAAGTAGTCAAAATTAAGTTTAAACTTAGTTTTATTAGCTTCATATTTAGTTAAAATATCAACTATATTATGTAATATGTTATTTGAATAGGATTTGATCTTGTACATGATATAATTAATATTTTTATACTTAGTTAAGAAGTTTAGAATATGAATAATATCACAATTATTTTGTTTGGTTTGTAAATTGTAATTGTAGAATATTGAGTATATAAAAGTTTGGATAATATATAAACTATGAATTTGATATTTAGAGACTAAAACAAGAAATAAAGAAATGAGAACTATTAGTTCTGTTCTTGTAGAGTTTGGTACATAGAATATAGATGCATTAAATTTGATTTGTATATTATTTTCAAATATTCAAGTGATACAATAGAAATGTTATGTATTTGTGAATTTATTATTGAGACATTAACATAAAAATAGAAATTGTTTGAGTTAATTTGTAGTATTTTTTTGTGCAGATTTATAAGTTGATTTTGGTATATAAAATTAGATATTTTATTTTAGATTAAAAGAATTTTTGAGGAGGGTAGTAAGAGTATAGGAAGAGTTTCCATAACTGACTTATATAATTCTATATATTTGTTTTGAAATACTTAGATTTCTTGAATATTGATATTGAGTTTAAGATATTATTTTCTTTTTATATTTTGTATTCAAGGTTGATAATTTGTTTGTAATTTAGTTGAAAATTTATAGGTATTAGAGAAATATGAATTATATTAAGTATTGTTGTAGTAATTTGATATTTTTGAAGAACTATTTTGAAATTAAATATACTTATTATTTTGTCTATATATTAATTTTCAGATGAGATGTAAAGTGGTTATGTATTTTTAAGATTATTGTATTGAGATGTAATTAGATTAAGTGTATTTTGGAATAAATTGATTGGTTTAAGTTACAAATTAGGCCATATATATTGAATAGTAGAGGAAAATATTTTATTTGAAAATATTTTAAATTAGTTTGGAATAGATCTCAAAGAGATTTATAAGTTCTATGATAGATATTATTCTAGAAAAATAAATTATAATTATTAGTTATAAGTAATTGTTTGAGAAAAAGAATTTTGTTGTTTTTAAGACTTAATATTGTTGAATTATCTGAAAGTAAATGAAGTTATAAATATTATTTAGTTGATTAGTTTGTTTATAGATTGTTAACTAGTAAAGTAGTGAGTTGTTAAGAGAGATATTATTTTTATAAAAATAAAATAGTTGTGATATTATAATAAAATTAAAGGTTTTTCTATAATTTTTAAGTATTATATTTTGAGATAAAGATGATTTCTATATTTTAGAAAACTATTCTTTAGTTCAATATATAAAAATTTAATTTAGAAATGTGTTGGTATTGAAACATCTTTTTATGTTATTGTTGCTAACTTGTAATATAAGTTTGTTATGTGTTAAAATATTAAATAATTATGGATTAGTAAGAATATCATTGTTTGTATTTGTAGATAGGTAAAACATGTGATTGTACATTTTGTTAGCATGCTTAATAGTTGTTAAAGTTGGTTTTAAAAAGAGAAACAAATTTGAAGTAGGTATTTTAAAGATGATAATAGAATAATATTAAATAATTATAATATTTGTATAGGAAGAAGTTTTTTGTATTAAATGATATGAATAAATTGGAAGGTTTTGTTAAAGATTTTGTTGAGTGTGAGTTTAGTTGAGCCTTTTCTATCTAAAAAAATTCTTAAGGGTTTCATCATTTCATCAGAGTTTCGTCAGTTTCACTTTCGTCGAGTTTAGTTTCGACTTTCGCCATTTGTCAAAAATAGTTTCACCTGTCAGCACTAACAATGACTCTATCCACGTCAGCAATTATAAAGTTGATAAGCCAAAAAAGATGAGTTGGGACAAATATTTTTTTGCTGGAAAGGTAAATTTATTAGGACCGCATGTGTCATATCTTCCTTATCTTAAATGACAAGCGTGTTTGGTCGGTTAAAATATTTTATCCCTTAATATTTCTGTTGTAGTTGACTTTTAAAGTTGTGTTTTCTTAATAAGATCAGCACTTCAAAAACGACGACTCTAATAACAATTACGAATGCAGTAGCTGCAAATGACGAAATCCAAAAAAAGCCTAATCACATTTATAGTGATTAGGTGTTTATATTATATGGTCAGTAGGATACCAATAAATCGCATATGCGACAAATTATTATCCATTTTGTAATATAAAAAAGAAACAAAATTTTGTAATAAAAATTATGTATATATATATAACTTATATGGTTACATATCTTACAATATTAACTTTTAACTCTCATAATATTTATATTTAATATAATAAATATAATAAAAGACATGTACTTAAAAGAACTAATAAATATATATATGTGTATATAAAACTACTAAAAATTTTTAACTAATCACAGGTCGCATTTTATAGATTCCAGATTTCCCGAGTAATATATAAAATTTGCTGATCAAAGTAATCTACAATAACAACTCATCTAACAAGACATCATCGGGGTTCAATGTGCGATATAATTCAAAACTGAACTCATTATTAACAAAAAGTTTCTGGCACATTTTATCAATAGCAATAATGCTTAATACAGTTTGCACATATGCATCAATTAAATCATCAATACCAAATCCAGTAATATCAAACTCTTTCTGGTCAACTGTGATTAATCTTTCATGTTCTTCCACCCAACTAGAATCTAATTTAACAGATATATTTGTTCCAAAGACCTTCCATGAGTCCCCTATTATATTCAAATAAGTTAGTTTTAACTGAAACTAGTAATGTATATCCTAAGATAGTGCAATGCAAAAATAATCTATACAGCAAGTCTGAAATCTTTGCCAAGTTATGTGATTGTAACAAATAAAATTTAATAGTCACAAGATCATGTGTAATATAAAAATATTGAAGAAAAAAGAAAAATCGTAATTAACTAAAAACTTGACAATGCAAATTACAATTTAGCAAAAATACTATTCTTGATGGATCAGCAATACTTGTTTTGATGGGTTTTTTAAAAACATTATTTGAATACTGCTCTTGAAAGGGTTCTAAAAATGATCCTAATTCCTAATTTTTTTATACATTGCTATAGTAGTATAGTATTTTAGAGGTCATTTTTTAGAACCTATAAAGAACGGTATGTAACTTGATATTTTTCTGCCTAACAAAAACAGTATATATTAAATTATCTTTATATTCTTTCGAATTAGTGATCAAGATAACCTGGCACAAATTTCAGACATGCATCTATATATACAACCCACATAAGTTATACATTAATTATTAACTTACAATTAGAATTATTTGGTAGATGGATGGGTAGTGGCTCACGAGCACGTCGTGACACAATAACCACAGGATGAAATCCAGTCTCATCGGTAGATACCATCATTCTCAAGTCATTAACAAAAGTTTGATTATGACAATTTGACACAGTACCAATATGGTAATATTTTTCAGGGCATAATTTCGTATACCATGATGCACTTCCAACAAGAGATTGTACAATAAATTTTTCGTAATGATGATTAGCATCAAAGAATTTTTTTAATTCTTCTGGATTAGTGATGGTGTAAACACCATGCCCTAATTTTGTAAAAGATGATTAGACCTGTGCTATTTGCAATTTAGAAATATAATAATCAATTATGTAAAGAAAATATTTACCGCAACTACCATAAGGAGATTTAATCACTGCATGCCCACCCATCTTTTCGATACATGAAAAAATTTCGCTCTTGTTTATATTGCATACAGTTTTTGGAAAACGAATAGCAAGCCCACTTCCGGAAAGTTCAGTATTAAATAATTCAAATGATTTTGATGCCATAATTTTGTTGTGACCTCCAGCTAGGCATGAGATTGTATTATTAAAGACTACAGTCTTAGAATTTAAAGGAAAATAAGTCCAAGGTTTATAAGCTATACGATTAAAACATGCTCTAATAGGGTGCCAAACTAATTATGAAAGGTAATTAATAGTAAATATTAGTCTGGCAATTTTTGATATTATAACTAATAATTGATAATAACCTTCATCTTGATCTTTGATATACAGAACTCTATTCTCCCATTTAAGAAGTTGTTCATATTTAGCAACATCGTAAAGCATTACAATCCAAACATGTTCTTTAGTTTCTTCGGAGATTGCGGCCGCGTACCCAGTTGCTTCTGCTTCATCGCTAGCCACATCACATACTATAGCAAGTTCTCCAAGGGATGGATCAGCATCTTTTAGAGCTTGTTTAAATGCTGTTTGCGTTACGAACTTATATCCATTATGTCTTTTATTTATATCTAACAAGGGCATTGCCTCTTGTCCTGCTGGACTTGAACCCGATTCAACAATAATCATTTGTCGTTTACCATTCGAATCAATTACATTAAAGAAATCAGTGGCTAAGAAAATAATATAGTAAATATATATTACTATTAATAATTAAACAAAATATATAATTCGTAATATACATTTAACATAAGCGAAGCAATCACCTGCCCATTTATAAAATTTTGGTTCATACTCTAAACAATTTCTCAAAACATTTGCATCAATTTGAGGATTCAAACTTTTATATCTGGCAATAATGCGATCATTTCCTAGACCGAAAAAAGAAGACACAAGAGGATGAATTGTTGCATTGAGTACTTTTGAAATAACACATTGTTCTGGATTAACATCTCCTGGACACACTTTCTTTGTTGGATTATTAATAGACATGGTGTTAATAAATACATTGTTCTCTTGCTCTTTTCTAGTACAAAGTCTTTTATTTGTATCTGAACTTAAGATTGAATCATTCACTGGAAGTACTGTATTCATGTTTTAAGTGAGAATAGAATTTAAGTGAATTTTGAATTTCTTTGATAAGATTTAGTGATGCAGGCATATTTAAAAATTACAACCCATACCGATACCCGTGCACTAGTTGGATAGACTGAGGATTTGGATAAAACAAGAAAAGAACATGAATCATACGTACGAATGCAGTCCACTGGCATAACCATATGTCAGGGACGACCAGATAAGGCGTAATCCGTTATGTTTAATTTTATTTTTCTTTATTATTTTCTTTATTTGGTTAGTACGTAGGTAGGTAACAAAAGTAACGTATTTCAAAATCAAATTGCTGAATATCACTACATATAAAACTTAATTTTTTTATTAAATAAACCGGTCTTGGCGTACTAAGTAAAAATATTCATCAAATTTGCATTAATGACGATTTTTATAAAATTTAATTATTAATTAAATTAAGCCGAAAATTTGTGGAGTTGCTTTAAATATATGAGTGACGAAAAGGAAAACCTGTAAATCATTTACTTAATGAGTGAAATGATTTACAGGTTTTTACTTTTCGTCAGAATCTCTAAGGAGTATATTAAGATGATGCATTGAGTTTAGATAGTGTATAGTAGAGTTGAGGTGTATAGGTATAGTTGATTGGTTGGTTAAGAAGGTTTTAACTTGTCTAATGATGTTATTAAGTTTTTTAAGATTTAGATAAAATAAAGTAGTTTTAGCTAAAAATGAGTGTTGGAAGTTATGAATTATTGTTTTTTTTATTAGGAATACATTTAGTAGTAACATTAATAATACTAGTTTGAATTTATACTAAGTGGTTTCAAAAGATTCTGAGATTTGAATAGAGAAAGGGGTTTTGTTTGTAATGAGATTAAAAGAAACTTGGTCAACAAAGATTTTCCATTGCTCTTTATTCATTGCTTTGTAATTAAAAATTTGGTATTTGGTTTTGATTAAATATTTGTTTTTGTTTATAAGGGTATAAGGAAATATTCAAGAGAATATAAGAATTTTGTAATCACTTTAGATACAGTTTTCTGTATTATCCAAGTGAGATAAATTGAGATATTTGAGTAAAGAAAGGTAGACCAAATATAATTGATAATACTGTAATGTTTACTACTATGTCAGGTATAAAAAGAGATATTTGTGTAATTTGCTAAGTTATAAATATTGTTATATTATAGAAATTGTAATAATTTGTATTTAATAGATAAGAAAATAGAATTGTTAGATGACACATTAAAGTTATCTAGTATTATAGGTAAAATGTTTTAGTTAGTTATTTATTGGATCTATTGAATAATAGTGTCTTATATTTGAAGTCTTAATTATAAGTTTTTATATAATAAATATATAGAGATAATACAGAATTTGTAATTATATTTGAAAAAAAATTAATAGCAATAGTATAGTTAAAAAGAATAAAAATTTTGTGAATGTAAGCTATAAGTTATTTGTAAATCATAAGCACAGTTTTAGTTTTGGAAATGTTAGTATATAATCAAAAATAAGAATAATATTTTGAGTTATAAATTTGGTAATATCATTGTCTTATGTTATTTTAGTTTTTGAGATCTTCTTTAGTATAGATAGGCACTATCACTAGGAGTAATCTTTAGTAAAGGTAGACAAATTTCAATTAGTTTTACATTACAATAGTTAATTAAATTAAACTATTATAAAATTAAATAAACTAACTTAAACAATTATAAAATTTTTTTTTTTTTAATATTAATGGTAAGGCCATGTCTCTATCTTTATTGAATATTTAATTAAGATTTTATATAAAGTACAGTTCTGCTTTTAAAATATTATAGAAAGAATAGAAGCTCAGACTAATTTATCTGCAACTTAAACCAACCGGAGTGGCCAAGACTCATCTAGATTTGAGTGTTAGTGATTATGTATAGAAAATTAGTTTGATATTTGATCCATTGGATATGCCAAAAGTTTATTTTTAATCTAATAGAATTGAGTGGAAGAGAGTATGATAAAAGTGAGGCAGCATTTGAAGGTGTGTTATATTCAGGTATTTGGGTTGTAGATCTTGAGATACAATATGAAATCCAGATTTTATGATAGATTTATTGGTGAGATAAAATAAGAACTTGATAACAAGTGTTATGGTAATTTTTTTGGATGACAGATTTGCAATAATGTTAATAGGTTCATTTGGTATTAGACCCATTAGTATTGAAAAGATTGAAGATAAGTCTGGTATACTATAAATAGTTATACTACTCAATAGCTTGATTTGGTTATATAAATTGGCTACAGTATTTGAAATAGTGTCGAGTGTTTTAGTGTTTAAAGTATGTTGTAATGAAATGTCTATAAGGCTGTATAGCAATTGATTAGATGAACAGGTTGTCCAGTGAAGATGAGAACTGATTTAATAACATTGGTGACAGATAGGTGAGTATAAGTGGTATCATTTATGTAAAATATGTGGAATAGAAAGATCATCTAGTAGAATTTTAATTCTAAAGGATTTAAGAGTAGAGGACTAAAAACTGTGCGAGAAGTTTGAGATTTTTTGGTTATTGTTGATATATAACTATGTAGCTTGCTAATTAACTTAGTTAAGAATTTTGTTCTATTTTTGAAAGCGGTGTTGTGTGATTCATAATGCATAAATATGTACATGATATATTGTACAGATATTATGACAAGTAGGTAATTCTAAAAAAAAGTTTTCAAGATTTAGAGTATATGCAGGGTTGTAAATATTGTAGGGCATAAAGATAAGATATGACAGATTGTAGTGGCTGCATGAGAGTTGGTCTGCAAGGTTGTTGTACTGATTGTCCTAATGAGCAGTAACTTTGTAAAAAATAATATGAATCTATATATAATATAGAATGGGTAGATAAACATTATGAGATAAACACTATGAGATAAACACTAGGAGACAAAAATCAATTCTGATTGGTCAGTTTTATGCATGACTGTAATTAGTGTTACACACCAGAATTGGTACCACAGTTATCACGTTACACATGGCACATAATCGATCATCACATTTAGATTCTGAGTAATTGGTTATATAAAAAGTAAGAGAAATCTTACTTTTCTTACTTTTATTACTTTATTACTTTGGGTAGATCAATGGAATGGGTTTTCTTTATGATTTATCTCATAAAGTTTATCTACTTATTCTATATTATATATAGATGCTTTAAAATCGGAGTAATGCGATGGGTTATACGCTAGTATTGTATGATTTAACAAAGTTGATAAGTGTATTCCATAATGAGAAGTATGATGTATATATATAAGATAAAGTATGAGTTGAGTTTGAAAGACTGTGATATTTAGATATTACAGACTGTGAGTCAGTATATATGTATATAGTACAGTTTCTAGGATCAGAAATAAGGGCTGTTAGAATAGCAGTAAGCTTAGCTTTAAATAAGCAAGGCCAATATCTTATTTGGGCTTGAAAGGTATGCATTATATTGTTGTTGAAAATTTGGACCCATTCAATGCCCATAGAGCATTGTGAGATGTTCAGATTGATGACAGAACCATCTGTATAAAAATGAAGTTCTAATAGTTGTGCATTGTAGTTAGCAATTTGTTGAAGGTTGTTTGTTAAAGTACTAGGTTCAAATATCATTGGGATTAAGTATATTGTAATGTTGATATTAGAAGGATTAAGAATTTGAATAGGATGTCAGATTGTGATAGAGTACATAAGGTCAAGGTGGTTGACATTAAACTTAAGGGTTTTGTTGTATATATTGACTTGACCAAAGAATCTAGAAGAGAGATTGATAGGAATGTTGATTGTGTATTTGTTAGCAATTGTGTAAGAGTTGAGAGAACAACCTGGACATATTTGTGATTGAATTAGTGGAAGTGGATATAGATGAGCAAATTGTTGTTCTATCTGGCATTGCCAATGAGTAATAAGAACAGTTTTTGAAGAAGAGGGCTGTCTTCTGGCTTTGCCAATAATAATTTGATCATCAAGTACTGTAATAAGCCATGGTTTTTTCCTTAAAGAAAAGTGTCCAGTTGAATAACTATAATAGTTTATATTAGATAAGTGTAGATGTTGATAAAGAGTGCAATTATATGAATGACTTGTAGTTTGGTTTTCTAGATAATTAAACCAGAGTGGTTGTTTGCCTTTAGGAATTTTGTTTATATATGTAGATATATGTTTTCAGTCTAAGAGGCATGAGTTGTTGAATGTAGTTAGTTGGGCTAAGTAGAGAATACAATGGTATCTAAGTTGTTTTTTGAAAGTTAAGTATTTTGGATATGATAAAAGTAATGATTAAAGTGAAATAGATCCTTCTTGAATAGTGTGTGGTATATTATATAATGGGTTAGATGAAAATATAATACCAAGATAGTTAAAAAGTTGGATAATTTTAAAGTTTACAGTATGTTTGTTAGGCCCATTAATGATAGGGTTATCATGTATCAAAATACTGATAGATGACTACAGATTGTTCTAAAGTTGTTGAAAACAATTATAAAATTAAATAAACTAACTTAAACTAATTAAAGTTAAATATTTAACTCATATGAGTCAGTTTGAGTTAGATATTTAACTCATGTTGATCAGCAATTACAGATTAAATAATTAGACATTTATTTTATTTTTTTTTGTTAACTTTGTTGTAAGCAGTTAGCATTGATTTTGGGTTTATTAATGCCTTTTTTTCTTGTCTTTTTGGTTTTATGGAATTGGATTTTTGGTTTGAGTAAATATATTTACTTCATTTGTTGTTTGGTTTTTTTGCTTATAAAATACATTACTAACACCTATTCTTTTTTCCTGATATTTCTTTTTTGGTTTCTTGAAATTGGGCATTTGGTTTTGGATGAGTATATTAATTTTGTTTGGTTTTTTTACTTGTGAAATACATTACTAATACCTTTTTTTCTTTTCTGATACTTTTTCTTGACTTTTTCATTTGGAATTAGTTTTTGGTTTTGGGTAAGTATATTTATTTTGTTGTTTGGTTTTATTGCTTGAAAATATGTTTACTAATGCACATTCCTCTTTCTCGATATTCTTCTCTTGGTCTTTTAAAATTGGAATTTTGGTTTTGAATAAGTATATTTATTTTATTTGTTGTTTAGTTTTCTTACTTAAAAAATATATTTACTAATGTCTATTATTCTTTCTTGATGTTTCTCTCTTAGTTTCTTGAAATTGGACTTTTGGTTTGAGTAGGTATATTATTTTATTTATTGTTTGGTTTTCTTGCTTATAAAATACATTACTAACATTCATTTTTATTTTCTGTGTTTCTTTCTTGATTTCTTAAAATTGGATTTTTGGTTTTGGGTAGGTATATTTACTTTGTTGTTTTGTTTTCTTAGTTGTGAAATATGTAACTATTATCTATTCTTCTTTCTTGTTGTTTTTCTCTTGATTTCTTGGAATTGGGCTTTCAGTTTTGGGTGGATATATTTACTTTATTTGTTGTTTGGTTTTCTTGTTTGTAAAATATGTTACTAATATTTATTTTTTTTTTCTGTTGGTTCTCTCTTGGTTTTCTAAAATTAGGCTTTCAGTTTGAGTAGGTATATTTACTTTGTTGTTTGGTTTTTTTGTTTATTTTTTTTTTTTTAGTATTAAGGTAAGGCCTTGCTTATATCTTTATTAATAATTTAAAATAGTTACATGTATATATGCTATAGTCGAGGCCAACACTTGCAGTTAGGGCTAATCATTAAACTGCTAACTATACAGCTATTACTATTTGTACAAAACAAATAAATTGAAAATTACATGCAAAAATAAAAGCTTAAACTAATTTATCTGCAACTTAAACCTACTAGAATAGTCAAAGCTTACTTAGATTTGAATGTTTAGTATATAATTTGATAATATGCTGTATTTGATCTATAGAATAGACCAAATATTAATTTTGCAAATTGCTTGGCTAATTGGAGGGCATGTATTAGAGTGAATATATAGTTTATCTGAAAGTCCACAGAGGCATGAGTAAGTATAGTTTCTATGAAAATGTGTATGCCTAGTTGCTAAGTTAAATAGTATTGAAGGTTTGTTAATTGGTTGAGATTGAGTTCTATTTTGTTGTTTTTTCTAGCTAAAGAAATGAATACAATATGTTTTTCATAATTGTTTATATGATTGTTCATTAATATTAAGAAGGATATCGATAATAATTTGGAAAGCAGTTTTGTATAATATGTTAAAGTTTTGAACTGTTAATATGAGTAATTTTGGAATAAGTCCTTTGAGAATAAGGTTAGGATAAAATGTGTTAGGTAGGATGTATAAGGAATTGAGAGCTGAGTAATGAAGGGTTTTATGTATTAAATCATTTTTTTGATAAGTAACAAGATCAGGTAATTTGCTGAAGATAATTTGATTAATAAATGTTTAAATAATTTAGTTAAGCAAAAGTGTATTAGTACAAGTATGCCAATAAGAGTAAGAGTTAGCTAGATTACAGTAGAAACAATTAGTATCTAGATATTGGTTTGGGTAAATAGTATAAAATAGTGATATGTTGGTAACTTGTTAAGAAGAATTTTGATTTTAAAGGATTTTAGTTGATTGAGTCTGAAATTAGTAATATCATGTGAGGGTTTTTGATTATGGTTAAAATAAAGCTAAGTGAATCTCTAGTCAATATTCTGATTAAAGTATGACTACTCACTATTATGTTTTTGTAATGTCTATATAGCTAATATATGGGCTTTACATATTTGCTTAATAAAATATCTTGTAGGAAGTTCTACATAATGTTGCTTTCATTAAAGAATATGATAGATTTTCTTGCTTATGAAATAGTTACTAATGCACTTTTTTATAAAAATTATAAAACAATTGGCTAACTTTATGATCAAGATTTTTCAGATTTGATTTTTAACCTCTCTTGAAATTTTATAAAAAGAACCTTCAAATGCTAAAGAATTTGCAGATAATATCTAGAAATTAAACCAGCAACTTCTTTTTGGCTAAATAGTCTAGAAAAAGCAAATTTTTGCTTAAAATTTGGGTGCATTAATATTTGATTTACTCTTAAACATTTTACATGTAATATCTAAACTGACTTATAAGTTGTTTATAAATTTGAATATCATTTAGTAATAGATATGCTGCTTATTTTTTTTCTCTTATACAATAAATTTTTAGTGAATATATTAATAAAAAATTGTTTTATCATATAAATTCATGTTTTGTTAAAATGTAATGTTAAAAATTTGAAATAAAATTAGAAGTTGAATAAATATGATTTTTTTTCATGTTATGTGCAAATAAAGATATAAAACAATATTAGCTAAGTGTAATACAAAAGAAAAATCAACTTTATAATATAAATTATTATTATTGTTATTGTATAAAATTAACTAAATGGTTATCAGGATGATTACATAATTATTTGAATTACAATCTTGTATATTTACAGTTTAAAGTATGATTAAAAGCTAATACATATATTTTATTATTTAAATAAAAAAAAAATACATATATTTATTCAAAATTGAGATAACTTGTAGCTTTTAAAGCATTAATAAAACCATCTCATACATTATTTTTATTTTTTTCCTTTATATGAATTAATGAAGATGGTTAGTAATATTATTCTTCATTCTATCATGAGGTGGGATTCTCAATTTCAAACTATTTCACAACCCTTTAATAGTATTAGTATGGTCTTCAGTTATAGGGTCTATGAAGTTTACAGAATGATTTACCACATTATGGGTTATGCTTAAACTTTCAAGCCTGTTATATCCTTGCCACATTTGTATACATGATAGAGCCTTCTAAAACATGCTGAAATATAACTTCAAGTAATGTATTAGTAGTCCTATTAGCGACTACTTTAACAAAATACCTTTTTTTCTTTGTTCATTCGAATTTACCAATAACCTATACCTATCAACCCAATAATCTTGATGATACTTTCTTTTACCTAGTATTACAAATCAATAGTTAAAAAAATTGTTTAGTTGATAAGCTAACAACTAATTAAACTTTTAAATAACAACTAATTGATTAGTTACAATAAATTAATTAAAGAATTAATTACTAATTAATTAAAAAATTACTTAATCAATTAATTAATTAATTATGACTAATTGATTAATTGCAGCTTAATGATTAATCTATTAGTTACAACTAAGAAAATAAACTAATAAATTGATAATTTAATTTAAAAATTCACAGACACATGATGATATATACTAAAATTTTATTGGCCAAATAAACTACAGATTATTAATGCATTTTTTAATTAAAATTATCTTTTAACATTAGAATAAGGATGAGCACTCAGGTGATAATAGAAAGGGCCTTGCATATAGCAAAATTTTGTAAGAAATTTTTTTTGCAGATCTATTAAAAATGTAACTTTTGCAATATTGCTAAAATGCAAAAAGTAGGTTTGTAATTAATATTTTAAGTTATGAATGATTTTTTGAAAAAAGCCAGCAGTTTGTTTTGTTTTCACATTACATTTAATTCTGTATTGTGATTGGTTTAAAATCATGTGTTTGCAAATTTTTTATGCAGTTGCTATGTATAATAAAAAAACTCTTATCCATTTTAGTCTCATCAATTTCAACAATTACACTGAGACTACTAATCATGTTATTTTTATCTTCCAGGATGCTAGAAATCATTTTTCTAAACAAATTCATGTAATTGGTAATGGTTGCTAATAAATGACCTGTTATATTTAATATACTTATGTATGTAATTTTATTTAACTAAAAATAACCAATTAACATAGTGTCTAAATACCTTAGACAGTTTTTTAAGAAAAATGAATCTTTTAATATAGAAAAGATTTATGACAGTTATAATTAATACATCAATGAAGTTTTTTTTTATGATAAATTTAAAATTGCAAGAAAAACAAAAATGCAGTTGTATAATATGTCTTTATTAAAGACATAATTGATACATTTATCTTTTTTAAAAATATCTTTAGAAGAAATTTTAAAGTAGAAGGTAGAACAACAATAGACATGTTTGAAATTTGTTTTTTTTTACTGTAATAAACAATATAGAAAATAGGCTAATTTAATTCTAATAATATACAGAAAATAATAATAAACTTTTAGTAAATAGAGTATCTTTTATAGCTTTTAGAGAACTAGCTGAGCCAAATGACACTATATGGTAATACATTGATATCAATAATATTGAGTTGATATGATGTAATGACCAGTATTACTGCTAAGAGTGATAATAAAATAATTATCTAAATAAGAATAATATTAAAGTAGATGATCAAGTTCAGTGATAACTTTAAGTTCACATAATAGGTTGTTAGATCAATAGTCTGGTAACTGATCATAACTTTTGTTCTCTATTACAATTTCTATTCATGAATAGAAATATTTGATTCTATAATCATTTTAGAATCTGAATCTTGTTCCTAATTGAATGAGATGGTTAGAATTAGTGATATGCATTTTTCAATTTTTTCAAATTTCATGCATATAAGAATTTTTAAAACCATTTATAAGTTTTTAGAATATTTCAAAATCTATTAAAAATTGAGACCTGTATTATGATGGCTTCTTAGTATTAAAGTATATATAAAATTATATACAATTTTTTAAATTTATATATTACAGTTGTGCATTAAGGTATTAATTCAAACCTGGTCATTTTAAAAAACCAGATATATTACTTAAAATACTGCTCCAAACTTTATGTCCCATTATAAACAGCTTAGATAAAAAAAATATATAATAAATAGATTCATATTTATTAGAAAAAAGATTTATAAATAAATAAAGTTTTATATATTGTTAATCTGTAGTTTTTTTTTAAACACAGTAATAACAGAAGCTGCTCGATTATAGTATAATGACTATAACTTGACAGATTCTATACAAAAGTCTACACAAAACTTTAACAAAATACAGAGTAATTTGGGATTTTAAGGCAGAGGCAACAATAAATAATATATGAAGATACTAAATATTGCATTTAGTTAAAATATATGAAGACACTTAACTTTCTTGAAGGGTCAGAAGTAATGCTTTTATAGATATTTTACATGTATAAATTATTACAATAAAGACTACTCTATTGCTAATAAATGCTATTTATAATAATATTTTTTTTTAAATATTAATGGTAAGACTATGCTCTATCTTTATTAAAACTCAGTTAAACTTTTTACAAGTAAAATATACAGAAAAAATTTATAATTAAATTTTATATCTATAAAATATTAAGATTAGAGGCTCAGACAAATTATCTGCAACCTAAACCTA
Organism: Cetraspora pellucida; assembly: GCA_910591915.1. Lineage (NCBI taxonomy): Eukaryota > Fungi > Glomeromycota > Glomeromycetes > Diversisporales > Gigasporaceae > Cetraspora > Cetraspora pellucida. The sequence goes on along the minus strand of CAJVQA010001016.1, from coordinate 4,031 downwards.
TCAGAGTGGCCAAGGCTCATCTAGATTTTAAAATTTGTAATTATGATAAGCAGATTTATTTGATATTTGATTTATTTAAAGTATCATGTTTCAATTTTAGAACTAGCGATTGAGTGTAATGCATGTTGTGTTAGTAAGTTTTAAGGAGTATGAGATATTAAATTTGGTTAAGATTGTCTCTGGGTTGAGACCTAAAAGCACAATATAATATCTAGATATATATATAAATTTGTTGGTTAAGATAAAGCAGAAGTTTAATTGAGAGTATAATAGCAGTTTTATTAAATTGAGTAATATTTTTAATTGAATCAATTAATTTATAAGGAATTAGACCAGACAGAGTTGATATCAGAGAGGATGAATTTGGTATATTGTAGTTTTGTATACAGTTAAGATTTTTAATTTGGTTGTGCAGATCAGATATAGTTCTTAATGTTGTGTCAAGAGTCAATATATTAAAAACATGTTTAAGTAAGTTATCAATAAGATTGTTTAGAAGATGTGAAGATGGGCAAGTAGTTAAATAAAGTGGAGTACTAATTTGGTTATATTGGTGACAGTTAGAAGATTGGGTGTAGTTACATTTATATAGATTATGTGGAGTTGGAAGGTTATCTATAAGGATTTTTATATGAAAAGACTTAAGTTAAGATGTTTGAAAACTGTGTTAGTAGTTTGTTATTTTTTAATTATTGTTAATATAGAGCCAGATGGCTTTTCAATTAGTTTGAGTTGCAATTTGTGATCATTTTTGAAAGTAATGTTGAGATGACCATAGTGCATAAATATAGGCATGACAAATTGTAAGATATAACAGTAAATAGGTAGTTCAATAGAGTAGTTATTAAGTTGTAGTGTATAGTTAGGACTATAATAATTTTGTAAGTTAAATAGTAAGTATAGAAGGTTAAAATGATTATAGACAAGGTTGTCAGCAAGGTTATTGAATTCATTATTCTAATGTGCAGCTACTTTATACAGAATAAGTTGTATGTTGTAAGATTTTGTAAAGTTAATTAAGGTATACCAAAGTGAGTAGTATGGAGTATTGATGAATAATAATTTAAGTGATGTTAAATTGGTACTGTTGTATTTAGATATAGCTAATTGTAAGTCAGTGTAAATGTGTACTGTACAGTTTCTGGATGCAGTAATAATAGCAGAAAAAATTGCAGTAATTTTTGCTTTAAAAAAGCATAACCAGAACTTAGTTTGTGCTTAGAAGGTATGTAAGATATTGTTGTTTTATACTAAAGCCCATCCAATTCCTATTGAGCATTGAGATGTGCCTGCCTGAATAACTGATCTGTCAGTATAAAAATGAAGTTCAGACTTGTTGTAGTTTGAGTTGGCAATTGATTGCAGAGTGTTGATAAGATTACAATTGTTGAAAACAGATAGAATAAGTAATGCAGGTATATGGATATTAGCTGCATTAGGAATTTAAGTAGGATGTTAGATAGCAATAGAATAAAGCAAGTCAAGATAATTTGCATTGAGATTAAGTTGTTGATTTTAAGTATTAAATTTTCTAATAAATTTAGTTGTAAGATTAATAGAAATAAATATTGTATATTTGTTAGTAATAAAATTAGAATTAAAATTGCAGCCAGTGCATAGTTTAGTTGTAATTAAAGGTGTTGAGTATAGTTGTGTAGCATGAAGCTCAATATTGCTATGCCAATGGGTATTAAGTATTTACTCAGAAGAGGTGGTTGTCTTCTGGCTTTATCTATAATTATTTGATCTTAAAATGTAGTAATAAGCTATGACTTAAAACATTTTGAGAAATGTCTAGTAGTGTAGCTAAAGTGATTGGTTTTTGGAAGTTGGTAATGATTGTAGAGAATTTGATAATAGGAATGATTTGTTGTGATATCTTCAAGAGTAATAAACCATAATGGTTTTCTGCCTTTGGGTATTTTATGAATTCTTGGTAAAATGTGTTTCTAGTTAAGGAGACAGAAATTGTCATATGTAGTAAGTTGATCAAGAAAAAGAATATGATGTTGACAAAGTTTTTAAAGGTTAGATATTTGGAATGTGATGATAGTATTGATTTTAGTGTAATTGTTTTAGTGTTAATTGTATGTGGAATGTTATACATTGGGTTTGTGATAATAGATAGCCCTAAATAAAAAAAGAGCTAAATAATTTTGGAGTTAGTTGTTTGTTTGTTTGTTTGGTCTATCAATTAGAAGATTTGAATAGTTCAATATATTGGTCAAGAACAAAAGATTATTTTGTAGTTGATGAAGGCAAATATAAGAACTAGTGCCAAGGAGTTCAATATTGTTTAGATGTTTAATAAAGTTAGGAATGTAATGTTGTAGTTGAATATCTCAAATGTTGTGAATATTGTAAAGTTGAGAGTGAAGGAAGTGCTAGTAGGAATTGTACAACTAAGTTTAGCTTTTTGTTTCACTAGGCCAATGTGATAAGTAAGAAGTTTTTTTACAAATAGCTTGGCTGAAAACAATGTTTTGAATACAATATTCAATAGTAGGTATAATAATAGTATTTATAATATAATACGCATGAGTATCAGTAATATGTTTGAAGCTAGCGATTTTAATAAGATGTTAAGACTTATTGATAATAAGTTGGATTTGTTAGGAATGTTTGTTGTTGAGTGTAAACCAGCAACTAAGAAATTTAAAAGGCATGCAAGGTAGGTGAATAGAAAGTGTATAGTTGTTGAAAATAATAGAATTGTAATTAAATAATGGATTGTTAGTTGTAAGTATAGATTTAGAAAGATTAATTTGGATATTAGCTATGTAATAAAATAACTTAGCTATTAAGAGAATTTGAGACAGTTTTGCTTATAAAAATGCAAGCCAGAGAGTGTCATGCATATAAGTGAGAACTGAACAGTGTGTTTCAAGTTTGTTGAAGTTTTTATTTTTGAGATTGATGATCCAAGTAGCTTGCATTGAATGGCCTGTAAATTGTAAATAAATTAAGGTTATAAGAGGATTATAGTAGATTCTTTAGAGCAGTGGAGTGATAGTTTCATCTTGATTGATTTCATTGTGAACTGGATATGATGAGTTAAGGCTGAGATTAGTAATAACTTGATTATGTCTATTTGTAAACAAATCTATTATTATGTTTATAGTTGTTAGAGATAAAGTGAGTTATAAAAGTGATTGTTCAAGAAGAGTAAGATTGACAGAGTCATATGCTTTGCTCATGTTCTGAAACAAAAGCCAAATTTTTTTGTGGCTGCAGGATGCATTCTCAGTAAGATTATTAAAAATATATATAGAGATAGATGTACTATTGCCTGAAAGAGCAATGTAATTGTAAGGAGAAAGGATAGTGTATTGTGTGAATGTAAAGTTAAGTCTGTTTGTAATAATTTTTGTATAAAGTTTTTGAATATGTTCAATAAGGCTAATAGGTCTTGTTAGGTTAAGGTCTTTATTGAAAGTGTTGTGCTTAGGAATAGAATAGATTCTGCTATGTTTTTATTATTTAGGAATTTGGCCAGAGTTGAGGCAGTGAATGAATAAAGCAATAATAAATTAAATATATGTGGAACTGACATGTTTAATAATTTTATAGCTTATGTCTGTAGAACTACAGGCTTTGCCATTTGGAAGTTGGGCTATTGTGTTAAATACTTCTGCTGTTGTAATAGCTTCAGTAAGTAAAGTGTACCAAATTGGATCAATGTGTGGTTGTGGTTGGTAGTATTGTTTCTAGAAGTTTTGATAAAGATCATAGTTAATTGGTTTGTGTTTTGTCTAGTTTTCAAAGTGCTTTTGGATGAGTTGCTTAATAGCATTTGGTTCAGTAATAAGTTGATTTGGTAGTTTAATATTAGAGAAATAAATGGGTTCATGATAGTAATTAAGAATGCTATTTGTAAAAGTTTTTGTTATTCGAAGTACTTTGTATATAATTTTGCCAATAAAAATACTTAAAATTTTATTAAAGAAATCTTGGCAGGTTTAAATAATTTTTAAAAGTACATAAATTTAAGAATAAAAGTACATTAAAAATAGAAGCTTAGTTTGCTCATA